>NQLW01000011.1:9157929-9193922 GCA_002312845.1 Kalanchoe fedtschenkoi
GCACCAACACTGGCTAGTTGAGAAGTCCCGTTCGCGGAGGCGGCTGGCTCCGGGTTTATCAGCTTGCTGGCTTCCATGACGATAGCTTAGGTAGCAGCAGTATGAGTCAGTCTGCTCGTGAGATATTGACAAGGGTGCCAAAGAGATGAAGATGATGTGAAGATGGGAAATGCTAGAGAAATAAAAAAATATATATGAAAAAAATTAAGAAGTTTATATTTAATTTAGAAGAAATAAGAGGAAAAAAATAGATGAAAAGTTAAGAAATTAAATTAGGATTTATGAAGATTTAATTTCTCTTCCTACTTGATGCATAATTTTAGTTGACAATTTGCCTATTTCAAAAAATAGCATTGAGTTCTCTAATCACAATCAAAATGTTAAAGAGATTTTAATTAACTCAAAAATTAATTTTTAAATGAGTTTACCTGTCGGTATTGTACACATTTAATCATAATTGATAATATTTATTAATTATCCGATCATCAAAATATAATTGACCATTCTAAGTGTCATTTAAAGTAACATATGTGCTATAACTCATTTAAGAAATTTTCATTATCCCCGCGTTGCCATTTGAATTTTGTAGTCATTATTTATTTATTTATATTTTTTGTCATTACTTGTTTAATCTCAACATCTAATGCATTTTATTTTCCAAAAGCTACTTTTCATGTGACGTCTTCGACTTCAAAAATTCAAGCGCTTGCCAGATTTATTTTTTTTTTGAGGAAAATTATAGAGGAATCTGAATTACCTCATATTTTTATGGCTGTCTGACTGTAATAGTTCAATATTTTCTAGTATAGATATATATGAAAAAGATAATTTAACTTTTTAACAACATCAACGGATGGACAATCCGAATCACCAACGATGGTAGTTTTCATTAGAAGAATTTTTATTTTTTACCGTGCGTGATGCGGGATTCTTTCCAATGGTTTTAGTGTTTTTTACTCGTACTAATAAAAAAGATTCCAAACCGAACTGAACCTTCAGTTTGATTTGATTCATTGGTTTATTAATTTTTAGTTACACTTTATGAACGACTCCTTCTTAAATGATTCGCTCTGATCCTACATCTGCCTTTTCGTAGTATATGGACTATATTTAACACAACTCTTACGATAGGATTCGTTCTCTTGAATCAAAATGAATATGAAGTGAAATATAATAAAATTGAATTGAATTAAACTGAACATAGCTTCAATTAAGCTTTCATTGTTGAAAATTAGCGTCTATTCAGATTTTTTATGCTTGTTTGGTAAACTACAACAACTTGATTCTGCCTAAACTCATTTACCAAACCCCAATTGACTCTATCAACTAATTAATTCTTAAGTGTTGACCATTCTTCATTACATGTGACTTGGTCAACATATTATCAGAGCAACCAGTGATCAGACCTTTGCTCATTACAAATGCGTTAGTGAATTCATTTATGCGGGTGGCTGTGAAGAATTTTCTGGCAATTGTTCGAATTTGAATAAAAATAATAATAATAAAAAAAAATTAATCTAAAATAAAAAATCATAACAAACTAGAAACAACTTGAGATATCAATGAGTTCCAATTCCAACCCAGAGAGGAAAAAATAGTAACAATCTCAATGGATCAACTAAAAAAGTGTGTATGTATGTCGACGAGTCACATCTTCACATCTCCGACATCTCCACCGATAAAAACACGAGATGTCCGGCTAAGTTATCAGCTCCGATTTAATAAACTAGAAATGCGCGGGAATCAACCCGAAATGACGTCAGACTTCTATCTATCAGAATGTTTATATTCTCAATGGCCCGGACCTCTTCGGCTAGGCCCGGAGGCCAATCGATACCCGAACCTCCTCACCTTGTCCCACGCACCGCCACCCCCGACCACCACCACGTTCGTCGTCGTCGTCTCAGCCACCGTCGACGCTGCTACCGGCGGCCACGACGGCGGCGACACCGCCACAGGCCTGGACTCCACGACGACACTGAACAACCCCGCTTGCGCCACCAGCATCACCAACATGAACACTGCCGCCGCCGACACTCCACCACCACCTCTTGATGACCCCATCATCACACCGTCGTTATTAGCTACGTACCGGATTGCTACGGCTTCTGAGAGACGATGATGAATCAATCAAACTGACGAGAAGCAAACGCTGCTCCGGCTTCTGAGATCGCGATCTGGGTTTTCCGCCGACAGGCTTTCGATTGAGTCTGTTGTTGTTGTTGGAGCTGTTGGAATTGTGTGTTGTGAATATATAGTGTTTGAGAATGGAGAGGGAGAGGACGGCTGACGGAGTTTGTTTTCTTCACCACCTTTGACTTTGACTTTGACTTTCTCCTACGTGCCTTTACACATTAATTACACTACTCTTTCTGTTCACATTTCATTATCATATATTAATGACAACTATATTAATATTTACGCTATTCAATTTCCAAATTATTTGGAAATAAAAAATTAATCACATAAAAGTGTAATGAAAAATATTTAAGTATCTATTCCCTCTGTCTTCTTTTACATGTCACTTAATTAAATTTTTTTGTCCAGTTTTATTTATCACTTAGCAATTTTCAATGCATATTTAATATCAACAACTACCTTAAAACATCAAACATTAATCACTTCTTTATTATAATCAATAAAAAAATCATTCATCACAAGTAATAATCTATCAATTTTATTTTGTGCACGTATTTTATAAAAAAAACAACAACGACCCACTCATTAAATTTGTTCAACCGCTAACATTAATTTCATCTTAATCTACTCAAATTAACCTTAAATGACATGTATTAGTTAAACCATGAATCATAATTTTCGACAAAAACTATTCAATTAGCGATGAAATAACTCTATTACCTATAATAGTACTCTATTAATATTATAAAATAGGAAAAATTACAAAAAATGGGTATGTACTAACACTTGTTTCAATTTAAAAGACATTACTATCAGATTTTACAATTTTAAAATTTTGGACTACTATGAAATTTGTTACTTTTCAATTCACCCCACAAGGCTACAAGTTTAAATTGCATGGCTTTTCAGATATAAAACATTGTTAATTTTTATTATAATTAAGTGTGTTGCATTTCATTTGTGAATTAGCAAAATAGGTTGGCGTTATATGTGAGATTATTTTTACATTGAAATGTGAATGTGCATAATTTTTATTTAAAAATTTAATTTAATTAATTTGGGAAGGTGTTAATTGAATTAGACAACATATTGGCATTGAAATTTGAAAGTACATAATAGTTCAAAATGACTGTAATGCCTATTAACTTGAAAGAAATGTTAGTGCATACTTTTTTTTTTCTTTGTAATTTTCTCTATAAATACAGGAGCTATAATGCCTATTAACATTATTGCAAATTTCTACCTCTCTCTAGTGTTCGATGTATTGACTATAATCTAAAACGACATCATCATTTCAGCGATTAGAATATGTAACTTATATACTCTGACTGATATATCCGCTAAGCTCTATAATTTATAATTTTATTATTGAATGATGGGGTTGAATTGAATTTGGTGTGATGAGGAGCTTGAGTTTAGGTAAGAGCAGGTGGCTAGCTAGCTCGGAACACGAGATCATGTCATGTCTGTCTCATCAGTGGCATGTTTCTTTTTTGAGGTTTGGCTATCTGTTTTCATCTGACTTTTTCCTCAATTGAAAAAAAAAAAAAACCTGTCATCACTTTCTTGTTTTGTGGCTACGAAATCTCCGCGGCCTGATGGGACACATGAACTGTTAAAAAATGGCTTTTCTGCTTGAGGGACATACCGACACGTGTCCGCTGTTGTTGACATTCTCAGCCTGCGGTTTCAGACACGCCCTCAAATCCCGTTGCGCTGGCTGCCTCCTCCTGCCAAACGCGGCTTTAGCTCCCTTTTTTGGTCAATCGTTGTTTATGTTTTATTTTGGCTGCTGCTGCTGCTCGCTCGTTCATTCCTTATTTTTATTATTAAAACAAACAGCACATGGACATTTATTAATTATTTTCGATAATTCATAAAAGATTTTATAAATAAATTATAATTGCTGAGATCTCATTTAAATTCGTCATCAAGCAATGTGGGATATATAACCATTATAATTCAATGCAGGGGAAAAATGAAAAGGGGCTCTGAGCTATCATCGGTTATCCAATTGCGGTCACAACTATCATGATTTTCAAAAAAGTGTGATGAAAAAAATTTTGAACTGATTTTCTAAAATAAAATTCATTATTACATTCCAAAACTAATATTATTATAAGATATAAATTTGCGTGTGAAAATTACGTCGTTTAATAATCAAAAGACATCATTTTTTTATTTGCACAAAGCGATATAATTTATTTTGATAACTAAACGACGTAATTTTTGCACACAAACTTAAGTCTTATAATAATATTAGTTTAGGAATGTAATGGTAAATTTTATTTTAGAAAATCAGTCTAAATTTTTTTCATCGCACCCTTTTTGAAAATTGTAGTAGTTCTGACCGCAATTAGGTAAATAGTGATAGTTCAGAGTCCCTTTTGAGTTTTATCCTTTAATGTAAGTTAATTTTTTTCTTTTCATCGAAAAAGTGTATTTAATGAATTATTACTCAACAATCTCTTTTTTGAAAAATAATACACGCACCCCGATAATTCTTTATGTAATTCTACTTTCTTTTATTTTATATAAAAAATTTATTTCGGGCATTTGATTAACAGCACATCCAACATGTTGATTCTCATGCATTCTATTGCATCATCATCCATTTTAGTCCGTTTTCACTAACTCATAATTAATTTCTTTATAATTTTAAATTTATAATTAATGATTTCAAAACCTAATGTGAATTGTTATTTTTTTCTTTTTATCAAGAAATATGAAATACTTTTTAAGGAAATTCATGCTCGTGTGTAATTATCTAATTTAATATTAATTTCAGCTACATTTTGCGCGTTGACATTTCTTTTCCAAACGATGATGAGTATGGTGCGTGTAGAAGTGAATTAATTTTCAGATGGGGGAATTTGCCTTCCGGCTCATGTATATATATATTTTATTAGATCTAGTCATTTGACCCGATTAAAATATACAAATTAATAAATAAAAAATTATACTGAAAAATGAAGGGGGAAAAAGTCCGAAACCC
This sequence comes from Kalanchoe fedtschenkoi, assembly GCA_002312845.1. Taxonomy (NCBI): domain Eukaryota; kingdom Viridiplantae; phylum Streptophyta; class Magnoliopsida; order Saxifragales; family Crassulaceae; genus Kalanchoe; species Kalanchoe fedtschenkoi. The sequence goes on from NQLW01000011.1 coordinate 9,163,064, forward strand.
TAAAAGGGACTCTTGATTTAGGTGGGCTGTAACATGTTAAATATTAAATTTATATATAAATAGCTAAGGGCCAGTACTAGCTCGATCATCAGTTAATTAGGGTTGAATAAGTCTAAACAATTTCTACCCCAATTAGAAAATAACCACTTTCAACTCTCTCAGATCATTCATCACAAGAACCGGTCTCACCCAACTTCCACAGATTTGGTGATACCAACTCTCAGTTATATGCGTACACCTTGCAACCAGCTTAGTAATGTGTTTAACTAGGGTAACAACTTAACCCCCTAATATGTATTACCAACTCGGCAAAAACTTAACCCTAATACATATTAGCTAGCAACTTAGTAATGTGTTTAACTAGGGTTTAACGGTAAGAACTTAACCCAATATGCATTAGTTTAATGTTTAACTTAAAGGGGTGTCACTGTGTGGACATGTATGTGAAACTGATAGATACATAGAGGTAATAAACTAATGTTTGCAATTCCAAGAAAGATCATAGTCACACTACGTCATATTTCAACAAAGTCATAGGTAACCAGCTTCTCAGGCAACACGTACACATATGCAATGCAAGTTGTTGAAGAGACCAAACTTGGATATCTATATAGAATTTAGAATATATCTTTGGGTATATATATTTTACATCAATAGCTCCCCCTTGCTTCCCACCAAACACAAACCCTAGCTACCATCACATCTTCTGCAGCCGAAGGCAACCAAATTTCCAGACCGAGAGATCAATAACAAGCTGCTGGTGAACTTTATGGGGCGAGTGAGGCAGCCTCGTGTCTATGGTTTCAGACAGACGATGATGCTCGTTGGTTTGGCCGTCTTCTTGATGATCTTGTGCTTTGGGATCGGCGGAGCTGGAGCATCGCGGCCCCTTATGGCGTCTTCTACTCGTACGTCGCCGTCGTCTGAAAGTTTGATGATCAACATGGCTCGTTTATATTCAGGTCCGAGCAGGAGAGGAGTCGGCCATAGATGATCTATACGTTGTTGTCTCTACACGTGTAGCTAGTATCACATTCGTGCTCCATTTGATCCTAAGTGTTCTGTGTTCATAGAATCATTAGTAAATAAATGATGGTTGACTTCCATTGTTGTATTCATCACTTCCATCGTTCTACACGGATGTATTTTTGGTTTGGTTACTATTTGATCCCCTAAAGTCTTCATACTCCGAATAAACTGAAAAATTTGGTGAAAAACAAGACGAAAAACTTGTGATAAAATAAGAATGAAAACTTATTTAAAATACGAAGTCCTAGTGGTATTGATTGTTGTCTAACAACTTCAAGGTCTTGAATCCTATTGGTACGCAACCCCCCATTCAATTTGGGCCTGCACTTACATGATTCGAGCCCGACATTGGACAGACACTTTCAACCATATTTATTAGAACCGGACTGGAAATTGAGTCGTCCCGGTTTTTCATTTGAACTGGCGGTTCAAACTTGTTCGATCGCCGGTTCAATTACATACAATAATTACAATATAGTAAGTCTAAAGTGATAATTGTAAATAATAGAAACATGTTACTTAGATAGCTTGTTTGGTTAAAGGTATCGCCTAAAACATAGAGGGCTTGAGTTTGAGCCCCGACACTTCCCTATTATTTAAAATAATTTTTAGATTTAATTTAACCTTAATTAAACCATCAATTACACTAAACCGGTTCTACCAGACCGATCCGGTTCACCGATTTTGTAAAAATCAGCCGGTTTATTCAGTTTTTTCCGATTCAGTATGCAACCCGATATTAATTTCAAATCGGACTGATACCAGATCCGGTTCCCGGTCGAACCGACCGGTCCGGTCCGGTTCTGATAACTATGCTTTCAACGCTGAAGAAAATGTCATTGTGATGACTTTTACTATCTAATGGTGTCATTAAGTGCAGTTTAGTTTATGTCCAAATTATGATAAAATTAAATTTTATTCAATTTATAATAATTTTGGCTTAGAAACACACCTAAAATGTGAATAGGAGTCTTTTCTCTTTTTTAATTTTCAATAATATTATTGGAAAAAAGACATAGACTGCATCAAAAGAATTATTTATTCTATTTTTAATTAGACAACCTTTTAAAACAGTTGTGTTATTGCTATCTGCGTGCGATACGTTTGAGTATTGTCTAGCTTCAAATGGACTTTTTAAGGCTCATTTTAAGATGGTGTTGTTGAAAATGGATCTACGGATGGGCCCAACCTGATATTCAAAAGCCCATTTAGGCCCACTTTTCAGGACCACCACACTTAGGGGTGATCACCGGTCCAAAACCGGACCGGACCGGACCGGAACCGGTTTGGACCGGAACCGGAATCAAGAAAAGGTAAGGATCGAAGACCGGACCGGATTTGAACCGGTCTGGACCGGACCGGACCGGAAAATTCCGGGTTTGGACCGGACCGGACCGGTTTGGACCGGAATTATAAAATTAATTAAATTTTAATAAAAATGTGAAGTAAAAGTAATTTTATTTATGTATTAAATAAGATATATTTCAGTATTTTAATAAAAATAATTTTTTTTATTAAAAAATAACCAAACCGGTCCATTCCGGTCCGGACCGGAATTTTCCGGGTTTGGACCGGACCGGAACCGGAACCGGAATCCCAAAAATGGATGGACCGAAGACCGGACCGGAATCCTTCGGTCCGGTCCGGTTCGGTCCATTCCGGTCCGGTTCCGGGTCATTTTCCGGTCCGGACCGGATTTTGCTCACCCCTAACCACACTCACTCTCTTGTTGGCATTGACTTTGCTTCATTTACTATTTCCACACTCCCCTCCTACTCTACTTCCATTCACATTTACTTTTGTTGGAGCCTGCAAACCATACTTACCAGAAATGGATCGGAGGAAGAATAAATTTTTGGGTTTTTTGATTGAATCAGTCGTTTGAATTGGTTCGATCAATGTCTAACTATATATATATATATATAATTAGATGGTTTGCTGGTATGAACACTCATTTGTAATTGTGGCGACTTGCCCTGTTAGAAGATTGAGTATTATACTATACTTATGAACCATTGAAATGTAGTGGTCAAATATCCGATTTATCTTTAAAACATCATTCATATGAATTTCAACCGTCGGAATTATACATGGGAGGTTCAACTTTCACTCATGCATGAATCATTAGAACTCCGATTTTTGTACAAGATGGAGATGAGGTTGGCTCGAAGCAAGTACACTAATCTAATAGGTAGGGACCGAAGTTTTATTCAAGAATAGTGAAACGATTTTTGTTGAGAATTTTGGCTAACTAACAAGAGAGAAAACAGTAAAGACCACAAAAGATTTAACGAGGTTCGGCAGTTTGCTTACGTCCTCGGGAGCTAAAGAGCGGCTGCGTATTATTGAGAGTGTCGTTGTCGTCGTACCCTATTAGGTTACAGTTACATGTTATTTATAATGAAAACTCTATTCCTATACCATAACGCGGGCTTTTGGTCACGCAAACCCGATCCTGACCCACAACTACTAACCTTGTTGTCACCAACTACTGAGATTCAGTCTTATGTCACTCTTCCTGCTTCACTTTGACATAAGTCATTTATCAGTATAGGAACTATACCCAACAGATTTGCATCCACAGACATCTCATGTCCGAGGCAATGTTTGCTTGCGCATTGAAGAAGCTAGCTAAGATCCAAAATTCAGGTTTGAGAGGGAGATATTTAAAAGTATGGTTCGAGACTTCGCTTTACTGGCAAGATAGATTCCAATCACACACATGGAGCATGTCAGTCTCTACTGGCATTGTAAGGATGGAAGCTTGCTGGGAGCCCTTGATCCCATTTGGTCGTTTTCGCCCCCCAAATGGCTCTTTGTTCCATCTTCTCATCCAAACTCGATATCTATTATTTTGCAATCACGAGATGGGGTGGCCCTGCGAGCCCCAATAATGTCTTGCTCTTCTTTCATCAACTTAGATCAACATGGGGGCCGTCGGGGACAGAGATTTGTGCCAGGAAACCGTTACTAGCTTGGGCAATTATCGCTTTGGAGTTTCGTGCGCAATTTACTTAGTGTGTCTGTCACAAGCCATGTTGTCGTTTCGACTCCATCGGACGCTCCTTGTCCTTAGTTCCAACCGCTGGCTCATGCCCCTATCGAAGGCATAACTTAAACACGACGCTAACTTTGTTGAAAACCAGACCTAATAAGGTTAGATGGGTAGATATTTAGTTGGACTGTCGAAGTTTAAATTCCTTTTACAAGTTTGAAGAAGCTTATATAAACTAGTTTTTTTCAAATGTAAATGGACCCATTTGAGTTATTGACTAGAAAACAATTGTTTGCAAGTAGGCTTTGTTGTATTGTATGAGAGTTGAGATTGAGATGATCCAATGACCAAGCCTTCATTACATTCCAACCATACTATACAATTGATGTTCATTCAATTATTATTTATATATAATCTATCATCTATCGGTTTTATTAAGTTTATGATTCGTATTCAAGCCTCTCAAATGATTGTCACAAAATATGATCAGATGGTGAAGAGTGAAGAGGGTGGAATATAATTTCTGACAATCACTAAATCTGTAATTCACTTTCTTTCATAATCAGATATACGTATGAGTAATATGAATAGCCAAATAACTTATATATAAATAACAAATCACATTAAAAAAAATATGAAAACAGGCTACAACTACAAGAATGGACTGTGGAGTCACAAGACATAAGATACAAAGTCATCCTTAAACAAACAATAATGTCCCTATAAGTATGATTAACTAAACCTTAACAAAAAGGATTATAACCCTAAAGAAGGTTTTCATTTTAGGTCAAAAGATGATGGAGGCAAGTCCAAGATCCACCAAAAGAAAAGACACAACCAAGCTGGAACCCAATTAATAACACACCATTCCAAAATTCTTCCCATGTCTCATCATATCACATTGTGCCTTCTTTTTCCTTTTAGTTTGAAATATTGTGCTACATCTACTAAAACACTCAACTACCCAAAAGCTAAGAGAGTAAAAAGGGCCAACAAAGCCATTATCAGCACCAAAATCTAAAGATACTTGTCTCCTTATTTCTACACTTTCCCCTTTTTGAGATGGAGAGTTTAATTGTTCCTAGTGGATCCCTTAAATCTCACTTATTTGTTCTATTATGCCCACCTCATTTGTCCTAATAAATTTTTTTTATCACATTTCAGCTATTTTATTGTCAATAATTCTCTGAATACTGAAGGTACTCTCATTAAACCTTTCGGGGGTGTAGATACAGAAGGTGAGGGTGATTTTTCGCAATTAAAAATTTAGATTTCTCAGAGTCAAAAATTTTATAAAATAATTTCAAAATTGTGTTTTCTAAATTATTCTGAGTAGTTCATACCTCCTTTTTTTTTGAAAAATATTAATTTAAAACTATATCATTCATAAATTTGTTATTGAAAATATTGTCATTTGAGACTTATATCATTTTCATTTTCTATCATTCTATTCTATTTATATTTCAAACTTTACTTTTTTATTCTATCAACAAGATGTTGATTCAATTGGTAAGAGATGATAATATCCACAAAATATATTTTGAGTGCAAGTTTGCTTAGAGCACACATGACCAAAAATATACAAAGATTTTTTTTTTAAAAAAAAAACCTTCTTTTATCTTAATGAACTCTAATCAAGCTTTCTTTTAAGTAATCACAAAAAGAGAGATCTAAACATGAGGTCAACAGTCAATAACTAAAGAATGATCATAGCAACAAACTAAGTGAAATTTTACAGCTCAAAATGTAGCCAAAAATAAATGCAGTATAACTTTTATATGCATGACTGATCTAAAGCATCATTATTAATCCATCTCTTTAGTTGGAAATGGTAGAAACCACATGGTAGCTTTCTCTCCATTCCATTGCTTAAGCAACAACTCTAATACAAGAAGATTAAAAAGAAGACTATTTTTTTGGCTAGTGCCACACAATCCTCCACTTTAACAGTAGTGTTTATACTCAATGCGGATTAGTGTATGTCAGCGGTGGATCTACTGGGGCAATGGGAGCAGTCGCCCCCTCTAATCTCATCTAAAATATTTCTACTTATGGTAAAATAAATAAATTATATGCATAAAAAATATTATAATATCAACTAAATTTGTAACCGCCACTTGCTCACGTGCAACTCTAACGTATTTAACCGCAAATGTTGTACCACCAAGACTCGAACCTAGAAACTTGAGGGTTAAAAAGACCACATTCGACTTCAACACAAATCAAAAGTAAAATCTAACGATAATTTACAATAAATGATTTCTGACAATCTGCATGATAGAATACTTGAGTGGTAGTGAGGGGCGGTACCAAGGGGTGGACAGCGGGGACAACTGCCCATCCAAATTCCGACCAAACGTTCATATTTTAGTGTAAAAATATGATATTTCTTATTTTTGTACCCCTACTCAGCTAAAAAAAATTATACCCTCAATTAAACTTAAAAATATTATATTTTTTATTTTTATACCTCATTCAATTTTAAAAAAAAAATCGTACCCCCAAATTAAAATTTCTGGTTCAGCCACTGGTGGTAGTGGTTTGAGTGTTGTTTAACAACTCTCATGTCATTAGTTTGAGTCTTGGTGCAACCACAAAACAAAAATATATAGGAAGAGCATGGAACTGTCTCAAAATAAATGTGATTCCCTGTGAAGAGATGTGAGATTTCTAACCACAAATAATAATAATAATAATAATAATAATAATACTTGATTAAATATAAAAAAATAAACGAAATAAAACACTATATGTTACAAATGCCGACATCATGTAGCCTCACCCTCATCTAGATATTACCCTTTTCTTGCTTTTTCAAATTTAAATATTCAAACACAAACCAATCTCCATTTAATTGACTTTCTATACTACCCTGAACTATTTAAGATCTCCTCCCTCCACACATCAATCTCCATCACTTTATAATTTGAGTGACTTCTCCAAATTTTGTAAAAGCTCATTCAATTTTGACAATAATGAACCTATGCCTACCACCTAGAAGCTTCTAAACTAGCTTAGATTTGGCCAAGTCATAATCCCATTACTCCCATATTCAACATTTACTCTAACTAACCCATCACATCAAAAGCGCTGTTCTAACCATCGATTAGTTATTAGGCGGTGTTAAAATCTTCCATCTTAAGTGCAATCAATTAATAGTATCAACTTTTTTATTTAAGAAAATATTCATTTTATAATGTGTAATATTAAATATATATATATATATATTTCCGTCTAACCATCCGATTAATTAGCTTTGAAGATGTTGAGTCTTTTGATTTTGTATTCTCAAGTTTTTCACATTGGAATTAGGGATAAAATGACATCCATCTCCACTTCCAAGTCTCTCCTTGGTGACAAGGTCTCACAGTTGATGGTGCTATGGAGGCTGTGAAGATGGTGGGCAATTTAACTTGATCATAATACAGTTTGACCGTTATTATACAGAAGGGCTAGCTAGACTCATCTATGATGTGATCATCGAGCGGATCGGGTAAAGTTAAGATCTCTGCAGCAGCAGCGGCTAGGCTTCATCCGGCGGGCAATGTGGGCGGCTGCCCCTCTTCGAGCAAGGTGGCTCGGGCGAGGAAGTGACTGAGCTGGCCGCAGACCAGGAGCTGTTCGAGCTATCAGCGCTGAACGACGCCTCCATCACCCCGGTTGGGCTCCCGGGCAGGGACCCGAATTTGCGCTTGCGGGATAGGAGGCCCCGGCGGCGGGAGATCAGGCCCCGGATGAATCCATAGCATTCACTCACTTTCTCCTGCAAAGCCAAAACATCATATGAGCCCCGAGACATAATGTCATGACGAGAAAGGGCCTGGTAACGCATTGGCACAAACCTTGTCGATCCCTAGCGTGCCCAGGAGCCGATTTTCGAGCTGGCCGACGATGCTGGGCTGTAGATTGCCGATGACATGAAGCATTGTGGTAGCAGCCGTCACAGAGGGCAGGAAGGACATGTTCCTGCAATCTACATTTTGAAATTTGAATTGGTCAGCGGCGAGCAAGTCAAAGTCGAGACTAGAAGACTGTTGCCACGGATTACAAAACACTGTAGCTCACCGAAGAGAGCCAGGAGCATGACAAGCTCACATCTTTGGGTGAACTCTCCATAGATGGGGCCTGACCAGCCAAGCTTGCTGGTGAACTGATCCAGAAATGTGAGTGGGTTCACCGGGCTCATCTTCCATCCAAGTGTTGAAAGCACCAGAATCTCCATCTTCTGAATGGTCTTGGCCTCAAATACATGCTCAGCCTCCACCACCTGACAGCATTTTCACACCTCAAAAATCAGTCTCAAAGCTTCAAAGATCATGTAACTAAACCAAGAAGTGGAGATGAGCAGAGATGAGTGGCGTGGACGTACTTGGAGGTCTAGCAGGAGGGGAACATGAACCTCTTCAACCTTGGCAGCCAGGGAGAGACAAGCCACAGCAGCAAGCTGGGTCATCCATGGCTTCTCTCTTTGAAAAGACTGCTGCAAGCTTAGGAAGATGAACCTGTCCAGGTAGTTGACTGCCAGGAGAGCGGTCAAGGCGCTGAAGGAGTAGAAAGATCGAACCTTTAGGATCCAATCCACAGCCCCATGTCTGGATTCAACCAAAGCTTGATCCTTCTCGATGCTCTTGAACATATGAGCCTGACCCTCCTTCAAGAACATCTCCCTGAGCTCCTCATCACACGCTGTCATCACTTCATGCTGCTCCGGCAGTTCAAACAGTGGACCACTTCTACCATTCTTTGAACTGCTGAAACAGCCCTCTGATGACTCCACCACATCTCCAGCTTCCTCATCCTCCTCCCATTGCTCCTCTGAGCAGTACAGATCATCAACCTCCAAGAACAATGGTGAAGTCAAAGACATGGTTTAATGATCTAAGGTATGTTTGTTTCTTTCAGATCTGAGATGGGTCATTCATTGCATATGCGTAGTGATGTTTGGTGAGATGAGGATGAAAGAGGGGAGAAGCCCGGAGACATGGACATCTTCCTCTCTCTTTCCTTCACTTTAGAGTGTGATTTTGAGCTGAAAGGAGAGTGAGGTGCTAGCTGTGCTTTGAAGAGCTATAATGGAGAGATGAGGGACAAGTGTGTTTGAAATTGTTGGAGGGTTTGTCCTCAAGTTTTGGACTTGATCAATGGGGTCTTGCCATGTAGGGAGGTGGGACACATTGGTCTGACACTTGTCATCACAATATCTTCCTGATTGCTAGGTCCCACCAAACAAAACAAAAACTAAATAAGACAATTTAATCATTTTAAGAGAATGAGAAAACAAAGTATTTTGTTCTAAATAAATAAATATTAATAATTTTAAGAGATGTATTTTAATTATGATGATTTAATTCATAAAAATTGATGGAATCATTTATCTAAATACTTTTAAAAGTATGTAATACATTGAAAGTAGAGTGTAAAATAATTTATACATTTCTTTTGAGGCATGATTTAAATTTATGATTCTTCTTTCTGAAATGAAAGAAAAGAAAAGTTTTGAAGAGTAGCCAAAAACAAAATCTGCATGCTAATAATTTTTTTTAAGAGTTTTCATCGGTCAAGAAATAAACAGGAATCAATTTTAGACTTGAAATAGAACCGAAAATGACCACTCGACCACCACAACTGGCGGCGTATAAATTTCTACTTGTTTGATGTATTCTTGAGGTTTTTTTTCTCGTCTTCAATGGAGGCAAAAATGATATGATTTTGGTTTGGTTTGTTTTCTGGGCAGTGGCTTAATTGTTGCTTTACATTTCTTTTTCTTTGTGCCTGGCTCGAGGGTCGAGGAAAATAGAATTATGTGAGGGTAAAAGAGATGGAGAAGATTTTGGGTCTGGGAAGTGGAGGATTCTTCTTATTCTTTTTTCTTTTGGTGGATTGAACAGAAATAATTATATTGAAAAATGAAAATAGATGTGACAAATTGGTGTCAAATGAGATGCATGTTAAATATGTAAGAACATGTGTAAATTACCTCAAAATATGTATTATAGAAAGTATCAAGTTATTGATCCAACTGATATGAGGATTTTAATCTATACTCCCTCTGTCATCTTTTACATGTCGTTTGAGATTAATTTGAGTAGATTAACGTGAAGTTAATGCTAACGGTTGGACAAATTTAATAAGTAGGTGGTTAATATTTTTTTGGAAAAAATCATGCAAAAAGTAAATTTGGCAGATGATTACTGATAAGGAATAAATTTTTTATCGATTATGATAAAGAAGTGATTAATGTTTGACGTTTTAAGGTAGTTTTTGATAATAAATACATATTGAAAATTATTAAGTGACAACTAATAGTGGACAAAAATAATCGGTTAAATGACATGTAAAAAATGACAGAGGGAGTAGTGTTTAGGAATTTTGTTTGACAGAGTAGAATTTTTTTTTATATATTAACAAATAAAAAATGCTCTCAGTTAATTAGTTTTTGTGTTTTCAATACACATGGTTAATAGTGGAGCATTTTCAAAATTTTTTCTTTTTCTTATTTAATATACAAACTATCCTTCCTTTCCTATTTTAATATTCTTTCTACTCTATCATTCTTTTTAAATTTCACTTCTATCCTATTTAAAAAAATCGCGGTTTCAAACTGCAACTTTTAAATCACCGGTTTGAAAATACAGTTTTTTTTAAAAAAAATCACAGTTCTGAACTGCAGTTTTCTTCAAATAGGGTGGAAGTGAAATTAAAAAGAATGATGGATAGAAATGGTATTAAAACTTATAAAGAGGGTAGTTATAAACAAAAAATATTTCAACTTTTTTATGTCATTTATTTATTTTTTTATCTTTCACATGTTAATGACTAAATTGTTCATATGTATGTAAACCATATAAACGAGTTACGTTGACAGTACTGTCATTTCACTTGTCAATGAAAATAAATTTTTTACTATACCAAACAAAGTTCCTTTCCCCTATTATATATTGAAAATGTGTTGAATTCCAATTTATTAGAATCTGATAAGACGATGTTAAACATACAAAATTGATAGAATGTCTACAAGTTATTGACCAAATTAATAAGGGGTCTTAATATTTATTCAAGAGATTTTAGGTTCAAATCTTATTACGTAGGAATATGTATTTTTAGAAAAATTAGAATAACTTTTTTTTTATAAACCTAATTTGCATACTACATTAATTACTTTTTACTAACCTCTAAAATTGTGGAATAAAAATGAAGGTGGTCGAAAGAAGGTAGTTTTGGAGGTGGCTGACCGGTTAAAATTGCTTGTAGATTTTAATTTGAGATACCATATAAAGGAAATCCGGAAATCTTCTATTCTACTATCCTACAAGTTCTAGCCAAAGAATAAAATGATGGGTATTTTGGTTTAGTGATCTGTTATAATCTGTTGGAGATGTAGGAGAGTTGATCTGTAATTGATTTCATTATCAAATTTGAGGGTGGCGCTATATATGTTGGAGGTGCGCAATAGCTGATCTGTAACGAATTTGATTACACTATCACGTCATAGGAGTTGTGTCATCACTTTCCATAGAAACAATAGGTCAATATTGATTTATTTATTTTTAATAATCACAAAGAAAATACACACACCCACGACACCAGTGTGGGGCTTCGAACCCTCAACCTTGCGGATAATAAACGGAACTACTTGACACTTGACCATCACCCATAGCGACAAAAAGCATGATATTGGAAAGCATTTGCTTTCTCCTTTTTTATTTGTTACCATCATAACATCTTTACTTTTGCTCTCTATTTTTGGTTAATGAATTACTCCATAACTACGCATTCAGGGTTTTTACCGGTTTTATAAAATTAACTAATATGTAGATAAAACTTAATTATAAAAGTTCTCTGTATGGACCACATTTTTTATTAATAAGTTATTATTTTCTGTTAAAAATATATTATATCACTCTGAATATTTTTAAAATCCCGATAAAAATTATAAATCTTTAAACTTAGATCGGACCAGAATCAATTGATTTGAAATCTAAACTAGTTTTCAATCTGCGTCTAACATTAACAACTCTTGATTTATTTTGCACATACTCTCTCTGTCCTCTTTTACATGTCGCTTAAAATACCGTGCATTAATTTTTAAAGGTAAATAACTCAAAATATAAATATTATAAAATTATAATAGAAATATATTATCAAAGTAGAATTCGATAATTGAGATCTATCATCATAATTTTTATTACATAATCTTAAGTACAAAATGACAAGTCAAAACTCTAATCTATACAATGAAAGTGACAAATAAAAGATGACGGAGGGAGTAACTGAATGAGCTAAACAAACACTTCAGTGATTCTATGATCTATTTTCAATCCATTGATGAAATGCATTATTAAAAATCTCATTTTGAGAATGAAACAGTGCTAGGAATAGTAAAGCATTCAAATTGATCCTGTGATTGGGGATCAAGCTCAATACTTTAACTTTCTTGAGATCAATCTCTCACACTCTTTCAAGTCTCAATGCTTCAAAAAGCCTGGTGAGTGAGAACAATTTCATCATTTTGGTCAAAGTCAGACAAGCCCACTCCTATTCCCATATTGCAAAATAAAAAAGGTGGCAAGAACCTCCCTAGTGTCTATCTCCTCCATTTATGCCATGCCAATCCCAAAACAAGCTGTATCATATGTAAAGCAAGCCCCTTTATTGGAACTCTATCCATCAAACATAGGCAGCTCTGAGCCTGCTAGAGCTTCACATGTCAATAAATTCAAATCAATTTTGGGTATCTGATCAAACTCCATTCAAGGAACAATCAAGATTTATGAAGTGTTGAAATTTGATAGCGTTTCTATGAACAGACAACCCACCCATTTCAACCTACTGTTTTAACACTGTAGTGAGATCAAGGACAGCACCAACCAACATCAAAACATTCAATAATCAATACAGTAGTTGAATCACTATACAACAAGTTGAAAACCAATGAAGGGGCAGGTCAGAATAGCGTTGCTACTTTGCAGCAAAAGAAGAAATTTCGTGGGAGGCTTGAGTCCATGATGTTGCTCACAGTGTGTGACACAGGAGTGCAGTGGAGTGGAGCCCCAAGCAAGGATTGTCTTTCCCAGCCTATAGGCTCAGGGCCCCAACCAAGACAAATGATCAGGCATGTCCCTGAATTATTTATCCAACCTTCCACCATCATAGGTAGCTGCTTCAAGTCAAGCTTTGTTTATTCAAAGTGCGAAACTGAAACCTCACCTCATCTCAACCACGACCATTGCTTGACCAAGTCTTGAAGTATATACAGTTTCCCCATCCCAATTGGGACGTGGAGACAGCTATCATGATGTCGTTTAAAGTTTTGGGAGCACAAGGTTGAGCCCAAAACTGGCATTGACCATGCATTCAAACTCACATCCCCCAATAAGCAGTTATAAATAAGTGAGGATCAGACCACAAACAGGCGAATAAAAAAAGTCTATCTGTGCAGGATGGGTACTTATCTGCATAAAAAAGAACTACTAACCGCTTTCGTTATCACTGCAAACAAGCACCTCGATCTTTCAAACTGGCGGTGCCGGTCTGCCTTTAACAATAAGACATTAAAAGAAATGTATTAAGCTGCCGTGAGGCAATAGTAAACTAGGTTAACAGGTTCGGCAGCAATGATGGATTTGATCCACAGACTAGCAAGCTATATATATGCAGAAAGTAAATGTTCTATGATTGTCTAAAGGGATTATTAGCTCAGTGAAATTAGACTGCGAAAGGGAACCATGCGGGGAGGTCAAAAGAAAAGTTCAAACTGTTCAACAGGCCAATAATGCAGGGGACCAGTTAATAAGTGGTATGTGTTTTAGATGCAATCTGCATAGAGGTGGCATAAGAAAAGCTGTAAATAGCTGCTGATGGCTATAGTGAGGTGAATGTGTTATGCATTGCTAGAACAAAAGATTCAAGCCTACACTTGACAGGCTGAGAAGTGAGAACAGCCAATGCTTCCATTTTGGGGAGAGATTTGTACAAAAGCAAAATATGTGCTTATTTAAATTTGCAAACACATGATAATGGTAAGGAGCTTCAGATTTGAGTTTCAGAAAGAAAATAACCCAAGGAGCTTCATGTTTCATTTTCAGAAAACATATAACTGTAGGCGCTTCATATCTATGATATACTTAACCATCCCTACCTGATATATTTAGTGAAATGTAAGGAAATAAATCTTTCAGCATCAGATGGATACTTATGTTCGACATAGGAGCGTAAGCATTTCCGGTAGGAGAAGTCCTCTCCGCTGCCATCTCTTCTCACGACAAAAAAGCATTTCGACCTTCTGTACTCGGGGTGCCAGTCAATCTGCTTAGACACAGAAGTTCAAGCACCCAGTTAGTCTTTTACACAAGTAGCTTGGTTGCTATGGAAAACACATTCAGAGCACAAGATGATTTTGTCTGCCTGCAGGCTCGAAAATTAATTGAGTACACAAATTTAGAGGCAATTGGTACATGTAAATTACATGCAAAACACAGTGAGTTTTTAGTTGAAAAGGCTTGTTAACATCTTATGGCTCATGGTTTTGCAGCGTACCGTAATATAATCCACTCCACACCCAATTTTATCTTTGTGATTCGGATGATAGGTGAGAAGCTTGTTCACAATCGCTTCCTCATCTTCACGAGACAATTGGTCTCCGCAGTTATATCTTGCAAACAAGTAAAGAAAAACACGATCATTGAAATGAAAAATATACACATCTTGCTACAAGATTGCGTAAAACGCATGGGGGCAAACAAAAATGACAGCGTCAGTGGCAAAGCTGGTCTCATGTTACATACAGATAAGTATCAGCCGAGGTTATAGTTCCAAAACACCAAACTCCCAACATAGCTTTCTCCACATGAAGCTACCACAATTTCTAAACCGATAATCAGCATCATCGTAAATAATTACCATCTCATTGGGTTCCTAATTGCTTCATCTCGCTCTTACCTGTCTGTTGCTCTGGAAGAGCTTAACACCAGCCGAAAAAAGAAGATTGGGAAAGAGTGCTAATAAATCATACAAAAAGCTCCATCCTAACAACCAAGCACACGGCAAGTCTACAAGCAATCTAATCTCCCATCCATCTCAGCAAGAGCTACACAATTCTACTTCACATACTTCACTCAAAAATATCAAGCACTCAAAGATGTAAATCAATGCGCAGTGGCAAATTACATGACCTGCACAATCAACAGCTTAATCTGAAACTGCTCCATTCACTTGCAACCAAACCCTAAACCCACTAATTTTCTTAACACTCAATTTCATAATTCAAGATGCATATCCAAAGCCCCAGATTAGAATCCAATGATTCAGTCCGAAATACTGCATATGAGTAAAGTCAAACACTGACCTGCCGGAGTGAAGAATCTCTTTGGCCAGCTTCACAGTGCTTTCGATGTCCTTCCAAACCTCACTTTCTTTCGCTCTCCATTTCTCCTCATCAGCTTCGTCCAACTGCTCCTCCGCATCCGAACCGAGCAACCGGTCACCGAGGTCCGAGGACCAGACGTCATCCTTCAGGCTCGAGCGCGAGAACGAGTCAGCGGGTGACGAAAAGCGTCGGCGGAGGAAAGGAGAGAGGGAGGAGGTCGCGGGGATGTTCAAATGGCGGAGATGCCGGAGATGGGAAAGAGGAACGCGTCGGAGGAGAACGCGACTCGCCATGGCTGCACTGCTGAGGTTCTGAGCTCTGGAGAAATTTTGCAGGTGTCGATTCGAGAGAGATATGTATATACTAAATACAATCGGACCCTGTAAGTTCTGAAAATTTGTAATCAAATGGTGATTGCACGAGTCATAAGTTCATAACTATTCGATCCTGCCAACGTTGGACTAAATTGTATAAAAAGTTCTGTGGAATCTAAAATAATAATTAGTTTAGACTTTGAGGATTGAATTGCGAATTTCGGCCACTGTCCAGAAGCTGATCAACGTTCAAACTCCGAATGCATTCCCAAATTTGGTGCCCTAATTCGGAGGAGCAGCTTCCAGCTCGTTTCCTCCAATTGCACCAATCGGATGACAGAGGAGCTGAAATTAACTATTGCGGAACCAAAGGAAGTCTTAATATCTGGAAGATCACCGGAAAATGGGATGTGATGTGGACACCACAATGGCTGGCCGGAGCTGGAAAATTCCAGTCCAGATTGAAGCGAGGGTAATCAGTTATGTGTTTTTCGCGGTTTATCCCCGACATGGGATGTGGATTGAGGTGAGATATTGGTCTGCAGTCTTAATTAGGATTTCAAATTTTGGTTGTGAAAATGAAAATCAAGGACATACGTGAGCCTGCTGTATTGGTAAAGCATTGTCCTGGTTATCAAGTAGATGTAAATGGCTATCTATATCTGCGGTGACCTATCACCACCTGTGGCTGCATCAAAGAGGCCTTTGTTTGAATAATTTGCAGTGGCTTACATGCCATTTCGGACTACAGAAAGGGTTGGGAGTCTACTGTCTGGTCGATGGAGGGCAGGGATGATTTTTGGAATAGTAAGATAACAGCAAACTTTCTTGCTGCTTCTAAATCCGCTTGCTTGATCTGTGTTGGGCAGGGATATGTTTTGCATTCGTAAAATAAATGCAAACTTGCCTCGCCGCGTCAGAATCTGCTTGTTTGATCTATGGGTGCAGCTGCTTGTCTACGTCTACTACTCTATTGCAGAATGTTTAATTTGGTAAATGACGTATTCCTGTTCTATTTGTGATTACTGATTTTGTAGTATGGGTCCTAAATTACCCAGTGTTGCCATTTCTTGAAAAGCTTGTGCTATCGTTAATGTGGAGATGATTACCTGATTATAATCTTTCTCAAAGCTCGCTGTTTCAGTGGAAGGTTTTGAAAATGTAAGTCTGATGGTGCTGTTGATTTTGTGCCGTGCAGAATGTAACAGATATTATGCGGCTACCTGAACTAGGAAGGACGAGGGAAGGAGAAACCTCCGCTTTCATAAACCCAATTCTGGTTCCCGTCGCCCACCGATCTGAGATCGTGCAAATCAAACAAGAATTCTTCAGTCTGAATGTCATGGCTGGAGCTTGCGTCCCTTTTATGGATGTGTTCTGAGATTTCTATTTGGTCTTCTTGTCATCCTTCGCAGGCGGCGTCTGGCATGTGAGTATTTGACTGAGCAAAGTTCCGTTCAGCACAGCACCAAGGATGGAACCCATGAGGACTGTCTTGGAGTCATGGTTCACGAGAGAGAAGAGCGATAGCTGCCCAATCATATAACGTTATCGTATACCCAACCACCTCCAGCTCAAACGATATGACGCTGAGCCCCATAACACTCCCATGCTTCTATATTTTCAATATCTGGAATCCAAAACAAATGCATCAATCTTCGATGTAACTCTTCAGGCCTAAAAAAGTTGGGAAATCAATGACCTAAAGCAGCCTACTTTCTTCAACAGATCAGCCATGCTAGTGAGACCTCAAGTCAAGCCAGCTCATACTTTCAGCTCAGCACAGCACCAGTACGACAA
This sequence comes from Kalanchoe fedtschenkoi, assembly GCA_002312845.1. Taxonomy (NCBI): domain Eukaryota; kingdom Viridiplantae; phylum Streptophyta; class Magnoliopsida; order Saxifragales; family Crassulaceae; genus Kalanchoe; species Kalanchoe fedtschenkoi. The sequence goes on from NQLW01000011.1 coordinate 9,180,567, forward strand.
AAGATCAAACCTTTCGCCTCAACTCAAACAACCCAGATCGGAAACAGGTGAAAAGCACCCAACGAATCCGTCAAGCTAGGGTTTCGGAAAATTCGAACCTGCGGAAGCTTCACAGTAGCTGAAGCCGCCACAATACAATACCCAAGAATCTTCGACAACAGAGGCAGCAGATATTCCTTTTCCGTTATTTGACCGTTGACCTGCGATCCGTACGCACACCCAAAATCGTTTCCGAAAATCTCCATCCTCGTACCAAATCAGTTGCTTGCCGAAGCCTGCAGAACCCAACTCCTATTACAGCAATCGAACCGCCTTGAAATCGAACCGCGATTTGAACCTCATCGAACCATTAATCGGTTCGATTTGTTATTTATAAGCTTAGTTCATTTCTCGAACTGATATTTGAACCGGGCCCATAAAGAGCCCATCAACGACCAATAAATTGCCAGCCATCGTCAACACATCCTCCGTCTTCGTCAACGCGATCGAGATCGGCGAAAAAGTCAACGGGGAGAGAGACGACGGAGATCGCCATGAATCCCGGCGAAGGTCAAACGTTAGCCGGCGCCGGAGAAATCGCCTCCTCTCCGCTATCCAAATGGCGCCACGCAGCCGGCATGCGGTACCAGTACTATCTCGACAAATCGACGCCGTACGTGCTCCGTCGGTGGATCGCGTTCGCGGTGATCTTCTGCATCTACACGTTGCGCGTGTTTCTCATCCAAGGGTTTTACGTGATCACGTATGGGTTGGGCATCTTCGTGCTGAATTTGTTCATCGGCTTTTTGTCGCCTCAAGTCGATCCGGAAATGGAAGGTCCGAGGCTGCCGACCAGGGGATCGGATGAGTTTCGGCCATTTGTACGGAGGCTTCCGGAGTTCAAATTCTGGTGAGATTGCGTTTCGCTGATCGACGGTTTTTTAATTTGGCATTTTCGCTTTTTAGGGTTCGCGAAACTGAATTTCGCCATGATTTGGGATTTTTTTTATTCTGGATTTGATGAGTTTGATTCTGATGGAATCTGGTGCATAACACTTAATTTGATATTGCATTATTAATAATTTTCCATATGGGTGTTTGATTTCATCAAGATGCATCCTTGAATTAGCCTGATGAATAATGTGGATTAATGTACTGCTCTGCTGGTATTTGATGTGAAAATTTGTGTTTGTTTTGTACAAGGGAGAGGTTGTGGGATTAATGAGTTACAAAAAGGTGTAGACTTTGTACAGCTGTTTAGCTGAGCTTGACCTTAATTCTTGATTGAGTGCAGTAGTTCAGGTTGAAGTTCTGTGGTGTTGTTATTTGGTTTATATTTTTTTGGTTATGCAAGCAATTAGCTGTTAAAATTTTTTTGTAATGTGTGGATCGTTACTTGACGATCTCATGGTTGTGTAGAGTCTACTACTCTATTTGCAATTCTATGTGCTAGTTGTGTTGTAAGAAATGTGGCGATCAGGAAACAGCTGGTTCATTACCGAGGGATTGAAATTAAATACGTTCCTAATTACAAAAATTTAGTTTTGTGATGGGCCTTCGAGATTGGCCTTTGGGTTAAACATGTGAAAAATACAGTTGGCTTGCTTTTGTAGTTGAGAGTTAATGGCGTATCTTCGGTTTCCTCCGATTCTTTCTGATGGGTATTTTCTCATTTGATGAATAATTGGAGACTTTTGTAATTGATTATAGGCGTGTAATTGCAGGTATGGTATCACAATGGCTTTCTGCATTGCATTTGTGTTAACGTTCTTCGACGGATTGGATGTGCCTGTATTTTGGCCTATACTGCTGATGTACTGGCTCATATTGTTCGTGTCAACAATGAAGAGACAGTTGATGCACATGGTGAAATACAAATACGTTCCCTTTACAGTAGGCAAGCAGGTGTGTATCTTGTTTATAACCTTTACATGCCATCGTTTGTCTGTGTGTGTCTGCAATGATTATATCATTACTCTTGAAGCATTGGAAATGTAACGCATATGTGTTGTTTTCCATCATTTGTTTACAGAAGTACTTTAAGAAGGGATCAGCAGCAGCCGAAGAAGCTGACAGCTCCTAGTCCATGAAAACTCCATGTCTCTAGTTGGACCATCAATCGACACATTCAACTCAGGTTCATGTTCCCACACCTCTGCTTCTGCTCCACAATGGTTGAAGGAAACCGAAAGTTTTACCGGTGCGGCTTACAGAGGACAGTTTGGGAGCTGTTGAGCATCTGTTTTGACTTCCTAGCTCCCCTTCTCAGTACCTTGTACTTACTACTTAGTGCTATGATCAATAGGTTGTGTGGTGATCATAGTTTTGACATGAATGGGCCGGGTGTTAGGGTTATAAATGGATACATGTTGCGCATTCTCTACCGGCTTTAATAAATTCCAATACAATAAAATTCTGTGCGCAAATACCTTTCGAGCCATTTCATTTGTATGCAACTTCCGAAGGTGGCATTATTTGATTCCCAGAATAATCTCACAGACAACAATGATCCCAAGAATTAAGCTGTTATATCCATTTTAAGGGTCATTTTGTGATCAGGAGACAGAGATACGTTTGGATTTATCTTGCGGATGAAATCAGTGGCTGACTGATAGATAAACTGTTTAAGATGTTCAAATGGCGATGGATGCGAACTGAGAAACATTATTTACAGACACTTGTGAAACCATTGTGCTGGGCTCATCCATCGACAAATAATATTAAACTGCAGCTGCTTGGAAGTTCCAGTTCCAGTTCCAGTTCCATGCAAACTGCAACTGCAATGCGGATTTAGCTGCTCTTATGCGCTGCTCCTCTTGCCGAAGTTCAGGAAAGGTAAGGTGCGTTTCGCTGCGGTGCGCTTCAGGGCCTTCACTCCCATCGGGCTGTTCTTGCTCTGATGAAACGTTACAGTAACAAGTCAGTGAACTTCGGTAACTGGTATAAAATAGCAGCATGTACAGAGAGTAATTTGTTCTTACGATCAAGCAGGTTCCCTCGTTAGTGTTGCAGACCGGATAGTCGTGTGGGCAGCAGCTGTAGTGGTCATCACAGCAGGTGGCAGCTTCAAGAGGGCAGCATCCCCATTCGAAGCAATATTTCCCCCACTCGTAGACACAGCAGCAGGTCGTGGCTTCAGGGCACTCGTTGTAGCTGTCGCACACGGTAGCAGGAGCGACTGGACTTGGGGGAGATGGGCCGGGGTTGGGGGGATTCTGTCCCTTCTTGACGGGGTACGATGCTTCCATTGCTATTCCACACTTGCCGGTAGCTGTTCCGGCCACATTGCGCTCCATTCGGATGTAGCCTTCTTCTCCCCAGCTGCCGCCCCATGAGTTCCTGACGATCCAGTAATCCTTGCCATTTTCTGTTCCGTACCCAACTGCAGCCACACCGTGATCCAATGCTGTGCCACACGTGCCGGTAAAGATACCCTGGAGATACTCAAAATATGTTAACAAGGAGTCTATCTATCCAGATGTCCTTCGAAACACCGCATGCTTGTGAGCCCTAGTTCTGAAATCACCGTATATTAAAACACAATTCATACCGATTGGTAAAGCTGGAACGCCCTGCCACCAGCCTCAATCGCAACACTGACAGGTTGGTTTGCCACCGCCTTCTGTAATGCGCTTTCGCTGTTTTGTGGAACATCTTCGAACCCGTCAATGCTCACAACATGGGCATTTTTCTTTAAAAGAATACAAAGTAAACAAATCAGCAAAGGTCACACATCAAAAAGATCCATAAAAGAAAGGCTAAGAATCAGGACACACCCGGTATAAGTCGCACTTGCCATCATTAGCCTTGTATGGGTAGTCTGACTCACTGTCAATGCCTCCGTTATTGATAATGAACTCAAACGCATAGTCCATGAGACCTCCATTGCATCCAGCATTGTACGTAGTGTCACAGTCGACCAATTCCTGCTCAGAAAGGGAAATCAAATCGCCGGTGACAATCTTGTTTATCCCTTCCACGGCAGCAATTGTCGAGAAAGCCCAGCAACTCCCTGCAATCATGACAGCCATCAAACTCAGCTCACACAACATTGCATAAAAGCCAATCACACTAAACACAAAGCTCCACAAACCATATTTCCAAGAAAAAGCTCATCCCAAACACAAGTACATCTCAATCTACAATATTTCCATGGCCAAGTGCCCAGGTCAAATAATGATTCCCTGAGGTCCAAAGTCCTGAACTCAGAACACTGGATGTATCTTCTTGTTCAATTACAGTAAACAGAACCAGGTTAAGTCATTTTCACACATACAATACCTATCTATAAAGCTCACACAAATCTCCTGCAGCTACACAAACTACCATCAATTAGCAGTTCAACTAAACATGGACTAAAATCTACACATTTGCTATCTTCAAGTCAAACTAATGTTAAGGATTCCAATATCGCCAAATTGATTATTCAGATACAAACCCTTACTGTTGAAATCCCATCCTGATTCCAAACAGATAATAAAGATAATATAGATGAAAGGTTGACTTTATCATGAGCTGGCTGGAAAGATTATTACTTGTTCAGCAAGATAATCATTGACCAAAAAATCAGATCAATTTCTGCAAATGCTAACCCTAATTCTAATTTTAGCAGATATCCTCCGCCTCAGATTCCGATGTACAAATAAAAATTACTACTAAAGAACCACATAAATCGAAGAAGACTGCTTACCACACTGTCCCTGGTCCTTGACGTCAACGACGGCGCCTTCCTTCCTCCAATCAATCGAATCCGGCAGACTGTCACCGACACGTGGCACGTACCGATCGCTCCTCCTCATACTCGAAACCCTCCGCCTTCTCGCATCACTCTTCACTCCCAAAAACCTTTGCCTGTACTCCTCGTTCGTCAGATCGGCGAACTTGTTCATCCCGAGCGTGAAGCTCTTCTCGGGATCCGCGTTGTGCTCGTCCGCGAACCTCAGATTATCCTTGAAAATCTCGAACCGGCGCTCCTTCTCGCCGATCGCGTTGTACGACTTTCCGTGCTTGGCCAGCCAGGCCTCGTACATGTCCGCAACTTCAGCTTCCGAGCGGGCGGCGGAGTGAGCAGCGTCGTAGCTGATGATTGACATGTCAGCGGCGAACGAAGCAGCGAAGAGCGCGGCAAAGATGAGGGCGGCGAACGCAGTGGTCGACAGAGACAGTGATCGGGAAGAAGCCATGGTTAGCGACGACGCAGAGGATTGACGAAAAGGAGAGGAGATGAGATGCGATGGAGACTGGGCTTTGTTATTATATAGAGGAGCTTTAGGGGGTTGTTAGTAAATAGATAAAAGATCGGGGAGGGGATTGGGATACGGGAATTCTATATCGGTTTGATAATTGTAGGATTTGAAGAATTTACGTTTCGATCCTTGTAGTTATGTATCTTCAGTCATGGTGGGTGGGTGATTAATCGATTAGACGGAATTTAATCGAAATAATAAATTATATTTATTAATAATAATTGCATATAAATATATATTTAAAAATTATTATTTTTATTAAAAAATTATATTTGAATAATTAATCAGCTATGCGGTTAGACGAAACTTTTCAACACCGTCTAGTGATTAATTGACGACTAATATCTGATTGGCAATTGAAGAAAGGTTTGAAAAATATGGATAGGATCCATGAAAATTCGAGATCTGTTGGATATTTATGATTTTAAATCCAAAATTAAAATGCATGTATCATTTATCAATCTATATTAAATTACTAGATGACATTGAGTACTAAATAAAAGGTTTTATTTTTTTATCGAACATAAATTTAGTCAAAGTAATTAGTTTTTCTATTTCGCTAAGTGACTATATTATTAGTCAAGTAAAATTATATTAAGCAACAAATAAATAGAACAATAAGAAATCTGTATTTTATTTGATGGGATTAGTCATCGAAAGTGGTAAGAAGCTCCACCCGTCATCACAAGATATATCCGGTTAGAAGCCTTGTATAATTTTTCTTTTTTCTGTTTTATCGTAGCAGAATTTTTTTTATGGGATTAGTATATCAATTATAAGTTTATTATTGATGATTAGTGGCTTTATTATTGAAAACTATTACTCTGATTTCTTTATTTGTCATTTAATTAATATCAAATTGTACTTTTTTACTTGTCATTCAACAATTTCAATACATATTTAATATCATCACATACATTAAAAAGTAAAAAATTAATTACTTCATCATCATAAGTTATAAAGAAGTCTTACACCTATAATAATACATCACATTTTACATGAAATTCTAAAAATAATAAAATATATAACATTTAAGTCTGATCAACAACTAGTATTAATATATTTTTAGCTCATTCAATTTAATTTTAAATAACTATTGTTAGAGAACGAAGTAAATGAGAAATAAAAAAAATAGACAGAGTGAAAAATTCAAACTAAGTTATCCAGTATAAAACAATATTATTATATATAAGTTTACTTGTGGTATTGATCATTTATATATGGTTTTGACTATATAATCAGTCAAGCATATTTATTCCGAGCCACAAGTAATTATCTGATTATAATTCTTGGCGATGTTACTAATAAAATTTATATTGAATTTTATTTTAATTTTGATTATTGAAAGTCACTGTTATAGTCAATGAGTAAATCATATTGGTAGCAAATATTAGGAGCGGATAATATTATTAATATCATTATGATATGTTTAATTCAAATTAAAAAATGATTATTAATTCAATTCATGAAATAAAATTTAATTTTCTCATTCATATTAATAATATTCAATAAATGATATTATTTATATGGTGCAATTAATGAATGCTGAAAATCAAAATGTGAAACACACGTTGGGGAGTGAGAGCGATGTCAAAAGACATCAAAAAGGAGTGTAAGGCTCCACTTGGTGACAAATTGCCATCACACACATGAATGTGAATCCATTGATTTTGATATTTTTTAAAATAAAAAATTGGCATTAATTGGGATAATTGTTCCGAAATTCCACAGAAAATATTTTTAATTATAGTTAAAATATACCTACAATGTTAATTTCAAAGTGCAAATTTCAATACGTAACTCTGACAAGAACTAATTTAGTTTTATATCTCTTATATCGTATGTCTGGTAGCACTTTTATTAATCGTAGATTCATAACCGATGTTAGCGTGTATCGCATAATAGTTAGGACGATGAAATTTTATGTGATATAACCGCATATTCCGATTGAATTTTACCGATACAATCACATACTCAAATTGAATTTCAGTTATAGAACTTTTGAAGGAGTAGGTTTTGTACATTGAAGTGAATTTCACATGACAAAAAAATAAATGAAAATTAGATTGATGATTAAAGTGGAAATCAAGTAGGCTGTCAATATCTAACAGATTTGAACCAAGAAAGTGAAATTCAACACACACACACTTGTATACGACTATTTATTGATAGTTTTTTTTTTTTTTTTTGTAAAATTGGTTAATTGAGATGTTTAATTAATTGTCCTTTTACTAACCAATAATCCAATTGATTAATTGTGTTAACTAATAAACATGGTTAATTCTAATTAGTTAGCTATTTAATTATGTTTTAAGATATTAATTTATTTTTACAAATATTTTTATCTATTTAAAAATCTAAATATTATTATAATAATATTATACTTTAGAAAAAATGAATACACACTATCGAGATATATATATAAGCTACATATTTGAACCGCTAAAACAACAATGTTTGGAATAATGTTTTAGGGTTTTAGAGTGTTTGGGCTTTAAGATTTGTAGTATTTTAGGGCTTATAGAGTTTAAGATTTTAGATTTTCATTGTTTTCAAAGTTTTATGATAAGATTTTTAGGTCTTTGAAACAACTTCACTTTAAATTTTTTTGAAGCATCCTAGAAATATTAAAATATGAAATTCAAAATCTTAAAAAACTAAAATCATAAAATCTTGCATTATTTTAACGGCTCAGATAGCTAACTCATATACCATAGGCGGATCCACTGGGGGGCAAAGGGGGCAGCCGCCCCCCCGAACCCCACCTAAAATTCTTCTGACTAGTGTAAAAACAAAATTTATATATATAAAAAATAAATTTATATGTATAATTTCAACGAAATTTTTAATTTTGCCCCCCCCCCCAAATTCAACCCAAATCTTTTATTATGTAATTTTTTCCCCTAAAAAAAAATTTCCTGACTCCGCCACTGTCATATACTACACTGAATCTCCATAAAATATATATCCATCAAATCCTTTGAATCCTATGTATTTTATGAAGTATTATCATTTATTGTTTGAAAAAAAAACATAAATTTTCCTGATAGTGAGAAGAGCTCATACATGAAATTCGAGAATCGAAAACTGAGTTTAGTAAGAAATATGAATGGGCCACTCATAAAAATTATGTATTTTTATGTGAAAAAAATCCTCAGTCCGCCCCGAACACAAAATTGAACGGGGTAAGAAACGGTGCATGTAGTGGTTGGGTGTGATAAAGGCATCCCATTGAAGGTTTTTGGAGAGGTTTGCATCACAATCGCTTCATTTTAATGTAGATGTCGGTTTGTAATCTTCTAACACAACATTGTTTCGTTTGACACAATATTGTTGTATATGGTATATATTCTAATATTTAAATAGCTTATTTAAATTTAGAATATCTTTAATTATAAACAAATTTTTATACCATAAACAATTTCAAGAAAATCTTTATATGTATTAAAAATTTTATTATTTAATTTTTGTATCATATAAATATAAAAAATATGAATTAATAATTATAAATAATCAAATATTTAATAAATTTTAAAAAAAATATTCAACATAATATAAAAATATAGAAAATGTATAATATGACATGTCAATACACAGAGATTCGATAGATTTATTTCAATGTGAATGTTGATTTGTGAAATAAAAATTTATGATAAAATTGATTTAATATGATACAAATCAAATGTGACATGATGCAATTACACAAACTTTTTTAAATTTATTTTAATGAGGATACCCTAATAAATTCAACAAAAGAAAAGATATGGAAGGAAGCTATATGCAACAATGACTTTGAATAATGCTCGAAAATCTATATATATAACAGAATAGGATTGGGAGTGTCGCGACGCTCCCGGTTGATTCGGTTCAATTTGAAATCGGTCTGTTCGGTTGTTCGGTTCGGTTCGGTTTGAAATCGATTGGTTTGGTTCGGATTTAAATGTTAGTGGATCGGTTCGGTGTTACATTTTCGGTTTCAAATTTTAAAAAACCGATGACTAATAATTTGGTTTGATTTTTAGTTTTTTTCAAACCGGACCGATCCAAACCCGTCGGTTCGATATAACAGAATAGGATGGGAGCGCTCCCGGTTCGGATCGGATTGGGTCGGGTCGGTTCGGTTTGGTTCGGTCCCAGTTGGCTCGGTTTGGTTCGGTTTGTAATCGATCGGTTCGGTTTTAAATTTTCAGTTAAGGTTTCAAATTTTCGTTCTAATAATTTAATTCAATTTTTAATTTTTCTCGAATAGAACCGAACCAAACCCGTCGGAACGACGGGTACCAATACTTGTAAATTAATACTATCATTCATGATGCGACATTTGATAAACTATTGCTATAAAATTGAGATTTTGATATAATTGTGCACACGACATGGATAATATAATAGGGAAAAATCTTCTCCCACGTTGTTGATGTCGGCATCCACTAAGTAGTGATATGTTAAAAAATTAGTGATACGTTGGTTTGGCTTTCAATGTTTATAATATCTTTGTTTGATTTGCTTGTAATGGGAAACCAACGAGTAGGTTGGCAACTTTCGAATTCTATTTAAAATAATTTATTCATGATAAGAAAAATAATTATATTCATAATTTTAATTAAAATTTTAATTTTATCCTTTCAATTCAAATCAAAGTGTTTTCATCTGCCTATAGTCTAGGACTACAGGCTAGTGGAATATAAATGCTCAATAATTGGATGGATGCATAATTATCAAATCCCACATCCAGAAGCATGGATGCATATTCAAAAAGTTATGGTCTTGTTTGGTACGAAATAAATATGGTTTGCAGTTGATAGGGTTGATAGGGTGCAACGTGAGATTTTCTCTCGAGCTGGACCGTGAAACCAAACGCACCTCATCTACTTATTCGATCCCGTCACATGATTATCTTGATGGGCTAACTGGGCCGCATATCTGGCATTATTTGCAGGCCCACTTTCGTGCTTCCCAAATTGTCATATACCTACAAAACAAAAAAAAAGCGATATGATGTTTTACTAATTAATCATCATGCAACATGTGTAAAATAATTAATTTTATAATTTAATTATATTTCATTATACACTTATTAAGTAATGATTGATTGTCAAAAATATAATTATGATGACTGTGAATTGACTGGTCGGTTGAAATAAAGATCTTAAAAAATATTTGAATATGTTCGCTCTTGTTTTGTTGCAATAGTAAGTGGATTAATCAATGGCTAATTCTATCATTAGTGTGTAAGAAATGAATGGACCCTCAAAACTAACAAACTAAAATTTATTGAAAGAAATATTTGCACCATCAACTTTTTCCACCTTTTGTATTATATCCACACTATATAATTTGAGGGTTTTTTTTTAAAAACATTTTGCAAATTCTAAGTTTATTCTTGAGTTTGCATAATACATTTATGTTTGTTTAAGCTACATGAAACCGGATTTTTTTCTCGTGATATTGTTAATTTGTTGCTCACAAATAATGTTTTAGGGGTCCTCTCCCAAATGATATATCTTGTTCAATTTATATCTATCTATATATATATATATATATATATATCTTAGCCACATTGTTAGACATGTGCATGCTACTGCTATCATGTACTCGGCTTTTCACATGTTTAGAAAGTAATAATTTGTTGCTTTTTTGATGATCATGTAAATACAATTGATACGTATATTATGAAAAATAATACATATCGACAAGTGTGTTCTACCTATCATCAATATCTTCTCCATAATCCCTGTCTAAAAAGCCATTCAAAATTTGAAATATTGAGAAGGTTATGTAATTGAACTTCATATGTGAAACGTTTGCAAAACTTGACCAGACCCAATTCCTAAGCACCAATGCAACAAAGATATATCTTGCTAAACTCTACACAATCTGATATTGATGGATCTCACAGTTTGAATATATCAAATACAACCTTCTCAAAAACCCTCTACATGTCCACGAAGTGTTCTTAAAAACCCTACCCTAGGCGAACATTTTTTACACTTGTAACCAAGCTAGCAAGAAACATGCAACAAATCCAATTCAAAATATCTAACAAATCAAGTCTTCTATATCAGTTACAATATCCTCCTCCAACGTCAATGGAATGTTAAGAAGAAACCCTAACTAATTAACCCTAGGCGGCGATCATGTCCACATAGCTAGCTGCTAGCAATAATAGACATGCAACAATTTTGATGTAAATAATTATCTGGAGCTCCAGAGCAAAACTTGACTTGAAATCAAAGCCGTTAGATATGGCCTAGATACAATGACTTTGAAGCTAGCTTCATATCTTCCGATTATATTCAAAAACTAAGCCCTAGTTATATATATCAAACCCTAAAATAATAAATATACCCATACATAAAGACACACCCTCACATGAAAGTCCCCTCTCTCTTGAATTTCCATCACTCATCATGATGTTAGGTCTCATTGACTCTCCTATATATTGACATTTGTATATATTCCTTGACAACATCAATCTGCCTCAGCTAGTTATGAATTGATCAAGAGTTCTTCTCATTGTGTAATCAGCAACTGTTTTAGGGTTTTTTTTATTGAAATGTGATTACCCAACTTAATTGGTAAACACCTAACCATAACATAAATATTCGAATTTATTCACTTCAAGACGTTTTCTCGAATCGTGAGTATCATCGTCGACCTAGTAGCCAGTTTTGTTCATCTTCGAATCAACCGCTAGTATAAAAGAAAAACTTAAATAATCAGATTATAAATAATAGTACGTGCGTAAATAAAATTTGATAAATTGAATTAAATCGAGTTGAATTCAAGTTTTGAAAAACCGACCATTAATAATTTGTTTTTTATTTTCAAACCGATCAAATGATTTCACTACATTTTAGATCATATGTAAATATAATCAATTATATAGTATTTTATATTATTATTCATATACAAAGTCTCCTATTAAGTACATAAAATAATAAATACATTAGTTTATGTAAAAAAATCGAATCGAATTAAACCATATGATTTGATTTTGTTTGATTTCTTAAAGTTAATAGTTACGTTGCAAACTTTCAAATAGAACTAAACCGAGTCAGATCGTTGTCTGATCTGTTTAGTAATTAGTGATGATTCGTTCTTGTTTATTTAGTCCAGATTGACCGATGTACGTATAACAAGAGATGGAATCAGACGATGATCAAGAACAATTGCAAGTAAATTAAAGAACATGGAGGATATTAAAGCAATGGGTGCTATTGGATTTATTTTGGGGGATGAAATCAGTGGCTAACTGATGCCATAGCTGTTTCAAATAGCGTAAACTGGGCAACATAATTTACATATATAATCAACACGTTCGTGCCGGGCTCATCCATCCATGGGTACGTACTACGTACATATATAATATCAAACTGCATGCTGTAAACCGATCGAGTTCTTTTTCAGTGAAGTGGTGCTCTGCGTGGAAGATCAAGTTCCAGTTCCAGTTCCAGATCCATGCAAACTGCAACTGCAATGCGGATTAGGATGCTCTTATGGCGCTGCTCCTCTTGCCCAGGTTCAGGAAAGGCAACCTGCGTTTTGCTGCTGCAATGCGCTTCAGGGCCTTCACTCCCATCGGATTGTTCTTGCTCTGATGCAACGTTACAGAAACAAGTCATCATCAGTGACCTTGTGTGACTGCTGGCATACATATGATCATTTACGGAGAGGAGTCAGTGACAAGTTTTGTTCTTACAATCAAGCAGGTTCCGTCGTTTGTGTTGCAGACTGGGTAGTCGTGTGGGCAGCATGTTTTGTTGTCATCGCAGCAAGTGGCCGCTTCGTAAGGGCAGCATCCCCATTCGAAGCACAAAAGTCCCAACGGGCCCGGGTCAAGACAGCAGCACGTCTCCCCATCACGGCACTCGACTAACACGGTGCAGATTTCGCTATTCGGTGATGGGCCGGGATTAGGGGGATTCTGTCCCTTCTTGATGGGGTAGGACGCTACCATTGCTATTCCACACTTGCCGGTAGCTGTTCCGGCCACATTGCGCTCCATTCGGATGTAGCCTTTTTCTCCCCAGCTGCCGCCCCAGGAGTTCCTAGTAGTCCTTTCCATTTTCTGTTCCGTACCCAACTGCAGCCACACCGTGATCCAATGCTGTGCCGCACGTGCCGACCCTGG
>NQLW01000011.1:9194618-9245120 GCA_002312845.1 Kalanchoe fedtschenkoi
TTTAGGAACTAATGTTGGAGAACACGAACGAACTACAAAGAAACACAAGAGGAGAGATGAGCTGAATTTAACTTGTTATGGCTTGTATTTGGCTTCTATTTGGCTTCTATTTGGCTTGGTTTCCTTCTATCATTTGGGTGCTATTTATACACAAAACTCTACCTACAAACCCACCACACAAACACATCCCACTACATGAAACATGGAGGAAAACATGGAGGAAGACATGGACATGAAGACATGCCCCTAAACATGTAATGGAGACTCCACTACAAGATTAACTCCAACATCCATTGCATCCGGCATTGTACCTAGTGTCACAGTCCACCAATTCCTGCTCAGTTAGGGAAATCAAATCGCCGGTGACGACAATCTTGTTTATCCCTTCCACCGCAGCAATTGTCGAGAAAGCCCAGCAACTCCCTGCAACCATGATACCCATCAAACTCAGCTCACACAACATTGCATAAAAGCCAATCACACTAAACAGTAAACAAAAAACTCCAAAAATCATTATTTCCAAAAAAAAAAAAAAAAAACTCATCTCAAACACAGGACATCCCCGTTAAAACAAAATTAAAACGAGGATTGTGTCATACCCTAACAATTAGTGTCAAGTGTAGTTATTAAAACTGGACCAGCCGGTTCGATCAAGAATCGGACGGTCCGATTTACTTACACTTACCACTTACGGATTGCATTGAAAAACCCGGATTGAACCTGCCGATTAAGGAAAAAACCGCTAAAACTGTATGGTTTAATTGTGAACCGATTCATCCTGATCATCTAATCAATCTTAATTAATTTATTTAATTAATGACAAAAAATTGCAAATGCCAAGGCTCGAGTATGGTGCTACGCAATATTAGATAGAGCTTCTGCCACTACGCAATCTCTTTTTGTTGTTTGAATTTGTTATTCCTTTCAATAATAATTCAATGACACTAATTTTACATTTAATTGAACCGACAATCAAACCAATCGAGACCGCTGATTCAATCGAAAAGTTAGGAATCTAAACCTTTACCGGTTCGTCCATCGATCCGATTCCGATAACTATAGGCTTGTTCTTGAGTTTGGAGGGGAGGGAAAGGGAAGGAGAGGAAAGGGAATGGAAGGAGAGGAAAGGAGTAGAATAGGTATTCCTGAGTTTAGGGAGGATTTGGAGGGGATGGAAGAAAAATATAACATAATTATTAAATTTTCCTTATATTTAAATAAATTAAGGATAAATAAGGGTAAAATCGTCATTTTTTCTATATTATTTTCTTTCCCCTCCCTTCTCCTCCTTCCCCCCTCCAATTGGGAGGAAAGGAAATGGGAATTCTATCCTTCCCTTCCCTTCCCCTCCAAACCCCTTCTTAAAAAAACTCAGGAACACTCTTTCCCCTTCTTTTCTCTTCCCTCTCCTCCTATTTCTCTCCTAAAATCAACTCAGGAACGATACCATAGTGTCAAGCCAATTCAATAATCTTAGTTTAACAAACTTTTCATCAAAATACTTTTCACAATGGGGGTGTCGGACCCACATATCAAATTAAACTTTTTTCTATTATATTAATTAAAAATTTATTAAATAAGTATATTGTCCAAAAAAATTTGTTTCTTATAGAGGACAAAAATCTACATGCTTGCTATCTTCAAGTCAAACTAAAGGGTTCCTATCTCCTCAAATTAATCATTCAGATCAATTTCTACAAATCCAAACCCTAATTCTAATTTCTGCAAATTCAAACCCTAATTCTAATTTTAGAAGATACAGCCCCTCCACCTCATATATCAATGACTCATGGGGGTGGAACGAGAAATAACGTTATTTTACTTCATTTTCA
Organism: Kalanchoe fedtschenkoi; assembly: GCA_002312845.1. Lineage (NCBI taxonomy): Eukaryota > Viridiplantae > Streptophyta > Magnoliopsida > Saxifragales > Crassulaceae > Kalanchoe > Kalanchoe fedtschenkoi. Next base: position 9,196,451 of record NQLW01000011.1, read on the forward strand.
TTAAATATTTCATCATTATTAAATTTGATGAACATATTATCAAATCTGATGAATATAACAGTTCATCTGATGAACATATAATCAGATAATAGCTCATCTAATGAACATATTATCAAATTTGATGAACATAACAGCTCATTTGATATATCATCTGATGAACATAACAACTCATTTGATATATCATATGATGAACATATCAACTCATGTCATGAACATAATTTAATAAAAACGATGAATCGTATGTGTCCCATGCATCTCAAAAATTGGCGCTCGCATAACGATGCAAGAATAAAAATGACTCTAAAATAAACACCAAAATGGAAGAAAACTGCTTACCACACAGTCCCTGGTCCTTGACGTCAACGACGGCGCCTTCCTTCCTCTAATCAACCGACTCCGGCAGACTGTCACCGACACGTGGCACGTACCGGTCGCTCCTCCTCATGCTCGAAACCCTCCGCCTTCTCGCATCACTCTTCACTCCCAGATACCTCTGCCTGTACTCCTCGTTCGTCAGATCGGCGAACTTGTTCATCCCGAGCGTGAAGCTCTTCTCGGGATCGGCGTTGTGTTCGTCCACGAACCTCAGATTATCCTTGAAAATCTCGAACCGGTGCTCCTTCTCGCCGATCGCGTTGTACGACTTTCCGTGCTTGGCCAGCCAGTCCTCGTACATGTCCGCAACGTCAGCTTCCGGGCGGGTGGCGGAGTGAGCAGCGTCGTAGCTGATGATCGACATGTGTCGGCGGCGGACGAGGCAGCGAAGAGCGCGGCAAAAATGAGGGCGGCGAAGACAGTGGTCGACGGAGACATTGCTCGGGAAGAGAAGCCATGGCTAGCGTCGATGGAGAGGAGCTGGGGAGAAATGGAGAGTGGGTTTTGTTTATATATAGAGGAGTTTGAGGGGGTAGGTTGTAAATAGATGAAAGATCGGGGAGGGGATTGGGATACGGGAATTCAATTTCGGTCTGATAATTGTACATAGGACAAATAAATGTACTGAAACATTCAATCATAAATATAAGGCTAAATCAAGACCGGGGTCCAACCGTCCGTGTGGTTTCTTTTGTCATTGAGTTTTATGGTGGAACAAAATGTTGAAAATCAAAATGTGATACACATGTTGGCGGGAAGTAAAATAGTTGAGATATGGTCGACTGAGAGTAGGCCACGGCCCACGTGATGTCATGTGAATTGTGATGTCCGGAGAGGAGTGCACTCAACTTGGTTATTATTGTCATCTCACTGGGGCCAAACGAATCGAGTAGAGTTGAGTAGTAAAGTGTTCATGTTCGTTCATTTAAAATTTTACAAGTTCAAGTTCGAGCGGAGCACTAATGAGCTTTTAAAATATATGTTCAAGCTCGGCTAATTTTAACGAGTGCGAGCCGAGCTCGAGCTCGAGCTTTACTCGAGCATCTTGATTGATATAATATAAAATTTAATATATATGATAAACAAGCATTTAAAAAAGTTTGAACGAGTTTTAAATGAGCTACTCGTTAAAAAATCATACTTTATTGACTAGTAACTATATAAATTTATAAAAAGGCTCGTAGTCTAGTCTAAACGAGCTGTAAACGAGTTTAAATGAAGCTTTTAAACGGGACCATAAACGAGTCGAATACCTCATTATTCATATTTGGCTCAAATAATAGACAGAACTTACATCCGTTTCATTTACATTAGATGGAATTTATGTTAATTATTGTAGTCATCTTCACTAATTTCGAATTCTTAACTCTTGTTACGATAGATGGACATGTTTGAATTTGAGTTACATTCTAATTTAAATCGGTAAGTCCTCGATCTTTTTAATAGAGTTATCAAACTTTTTATCGAGCTTGTTATCAAGCTTCTTATCGAGCTTGTTATCAAACTTCTTATCGAACTTGTTCGCGAACATAAACGAGCCGAGCACCCCCTTGCTCATGTTCGGCTCGTTTATTAAACGAGCTTATAATTATTGTTCGTGATCGAGTCGTTTATAAACAAATGAGATTTGACCGAGTATTAACCGAGCTCGTTCGCGAGCCGCTCGCGAGTACATCGGCTCGTTTGCAGCCCTACATCACACATATGAATGTGAATCCATTCATTTTGATTTTTTTAAAAAAAGTGAGGGTATAATTGGAAAAATTGACATCGTGCTTGTTTTGTGAAAAAGAAAAACATGAGAGTAAGGGTGTGTTTGGTTTAAGAGAGAAAAATATGAAGAAAAATTATTATTTTTTATAATTTATCTTATTTTTTTGTTCAGTTATGGGTGCAAAATTTTGAAGCGAGAAGTAAAATATATTGATCACTTACAAACACATATTCATCACCTCCATACACATAGTCATCACTGACATACACATATTCATCACTTACAAACATATATTCATCACTAGTGTGCATATATTTATCACCTGCATACCAATATACATCACTTACAAATATATATTCATCACTTGCATACACATATTCATTATTTGCATATGTATATTCACCACTGCTAGCATACACATATTCATCACGTGCTTACGTATATTCATTAATTTTTTACACGTATTCATTACTTGCATACATATATTCACCACTTGCCTACACATATTCACAAGTTGCATACATATATTCATTACTTGTGTATACATATAATAATCATCTGCATAGATATATTCATCATTTGAATACCCAAATTCATCACTTAGATACAAATATTTATCACTTGCATGCATATATTCATCACTTGCATATACATATTCATCAAATTTATATATAGTTATTTTAACAAATATAAATTAAAAAATATGAATTTATAATTTTTTTCATTATTTTAATATTTATAAATCAAACTTGATTTTTTTTTAATTTTTTTGATTTCTACTATTTATATGGGTGGTGTATAATGAGTATAAAACGACGTTATTTTGAATTGGATCAAAACGACATCATCACCGAGAACACCTGCTCCCGGCGCGTCGAAGAGTTATTGATAGCCTATGACTATGCTAAGCTAGTAGAATATAAATGCTCAATAATTGGATGGGTGCATTATTATCATATCCCACACCCATAAGTGGATGATGCATATCCAAAGTTATAGTCACTTTGGTTGATTCAGATCTGGTGCTGGGGAGCAACTTACTGTGAGCCAAAATAACGCCATTTTGCCATGTAAATTAACAGTCCACTAATCCAAACCTTAACGCTGTGAAATAATAATCCAGCAATCATCCCAACATGTCGAGAGCCGCTGCCTCTGTTCAAGCGACGGTCTTGGTTGCCTGATCTGGTTTGGGAGGAGGCGTGGCTGAGCCAGAAGAGGCACTGAGCTGAACTGTCCGACAGTATACTCGGCGCTTGTCTAGATCTGTAGATCATCATCCACATGCTCGTTGGATGACAACGTTGTTGATGAAGCCGACAGTAGCTCTAGCACGCTCTCTTATTCCAAATTCTCACCACCTCCAAAGTTGCTCGCCCTTTATTAAGAAGCTCTTCCTTTCTTCCTTTGAAAGAATAACTCCTTTCATCAATCAAAACAACAATAAGACAACCATGTTCTTCGTGTTGGTTCTTGAGATTCAGACACCATCGAGGAGAGTTCCCAATACCATCACCTCCAGCGTCATCCATGGAGCTTCTGAGATGGAGCTTCTGAGTGAAAGCATCAAGATCATGGATGAGTTTAGAAAATCTTGGGGCGGTCGAGGAGATCTGATCAGGATTAATTGGAAGATGAGACGGGAGGGTGACGGTGTTGTTAATTTACACGGCAAAACAGTGTCGTTTTTATCTCACAGCAAGTAAATTGGATCCGGATTCCTGTTTGGTACGAAATAAATATAGTTTGCAGTTGATAGGGTTCAACCGATCCGAGATCCAGATCAAACGGTTTCTAATTTAGTATTAAAATAATATTTTTTTAATATTTATAACTACAATTGGGGGAAGGATCCGTTGAGAATCTCCTTACGTTGAGAACCATTGTGGACCAATCATCTTATTTCATTTTTTAAGTTCATTTATGACACCATTTATTTTATGAGAGTCATTAAATATGATATATATGGAAAATGTAACTATTTGATATATTTTGTTAAATATCATTAATGTTTTAAGATTTATTATTTTTCATTCAACAAAATTTTTCTGTGCAAAAAAATACTAAATTTATTAATCAGTGTTCACCGTCACTTTTTCATGTGTTTATGGATTTTCAAACTGTGAACTTTTTACAGATTTTTCATGAATTATAATTTTTTCACACTTACTTAATAATTTTGTTAGAATTATTAATAAATAGTGAATATTTTTTTCATTTTCAATAGTCAATATATTTTTATCTGAATCTGTTCATATTTTTTTTATTATGCTAGTGAACATTCATGGTGAACATGTTCACTGTCAAAATAGATGTTCACTGTCAAAAATTATTCACTGTCAAAAACCATACATAAGAATGAGCATAGTGAAAATATTCCATAATATAATATAATTTGAGTTAATTACTAGGCACAAATCATGGAAAGATATTATAAAGATATTCATTATTAAATTAATTGCTTAGATTAATAAATGAAGTTGTAATAAGAAAATGTCGTAATCAAAACACAGTCGTTTTACGCAAACTATGATTGGTCCACGTTTGTCCACAAGGTTGTCAACGTAAGGAAGTTCTCAACTGATCAACCCTTACTACAATTAAGTCTAAAAATATTATATATCTTATTTTCACCATATACAATTTAAAATATTTTTATACACCTATTAAGCTTTAAAATATTATTTTTTTTATTTTTATAATACCACATTGAATTTTAAAAAATTTGTATCCAAAATAAAATTACTAATTCTACGCTCTACCACATCCAATTTTTATCTGTGGCAGGTACTACTTTGAATTTTATCTCAAACTGGACCGCGAAACCAAACGCACCTCATCTCCTTCTTCGACCCTGTCACATGATCATTTTAATGGGCAACTGGGCCGCGTATTTGCCGTTGTTTGCAGGCCCACTTTCGTGCTTGCCAAATTGTCATATAGAAATATAACGTGAAAATGCTCACTCGTGTCGTGTTGCAATTGTAAGTTGATTAATCACTTGCTAATCCCATGATTAGTGGTTAGGAAAAGTTAGAAATATGGATCAAATGAAAATCAATTGATTCTATTCATTGATCTCACTAAATCCTACGGATAAGATACAACTTATTGGATTTTTTTATTTTTAAAATTTTAATCACCATATATCATTTTGAAATGCAGTGCCAGTGAGCTCCTTGGCAAAATCACCATATCATTTTATTAGGGAAAAAACATGACATTGTCTTGGAGGTCATTTTTTGGGCTATATATTTTGCAGCCTCCTGTCCCTGATAGTAAAATGCAGAATTTCCCACCAATTTTGAAAGGAGAGCCCATAAAAAAAAAACTTGACAAGAAATTTGAAGAGTTTAAAGACAGAAGAAGCGGATTGAGGATGATGTCTTAAGAAGAAAAGGATTGAGAAGAAATAGGCAGGCGTGCGATCTGGCTGGCCAATGCTGTGGTCCTTCCCATGGTGTTGAAGTCGGCAATCGAGCTTAATATACTCAAAAGTCCTTTGAATGATGCGAATATGGAGGTAGGGGTGCCGTTCGACAGGAGTATGGATGAACATATTTGAGTATTCAGCAGGAGCATTGGTTGACTATTAATTTTGATGCACAATATAATTTTAACTTAGTTTCACCGAGGAGCATTGTTGATAGTGAATTTTCACAAAGATTTATTGTTTGCTTTTTAAGAAGTTTTTTATACTAATTCTAGCTCGTTTACCTTGTTGTTGTACTCTGAATGATGATTCATGATGATCGTCAAGACTGTTGCCAATCTATGGTGCACAATGCACATTTTATATGTTTGTTCGATGCATTATTTTCTGAGTTTATGGTGTATGTCAAGATCTATTGATTTTTCTAATGGTGCACTTATGAATTTTGTTGCCCTTATTATTTTAATGTTGTAGTGCATATTCTTATATGACTATACTCAGTGTATGCACCATTAGAGCACTCTAAAATTCATTAGTAAATTTGTGCAGCAAAAATTTGATTTATGCACCAAAGATCAAACCATGCACTAAGTTTGAATTGTGCACCAACACACGGATTGCATTGTGCACTAATATATATATATATATATAAGGTGTGACGACGTGCGTTAATAATTACAAAAAAAATTGTGTAAAAGAAATTAAGTCGTAAACAACAACAAAAAAATCATGCAACAAATCTAACAATAACAAGAGAAAAAAATGAGACGTTTAATTTCTTATTTTAAGGAGACAATTGTGTAACAAATCTAACAACCCATAAAGTAAGGGCTTAATATCTTTTAAAAATTCAAATGACAAGTCTAAGAAAACCATAACCATCGGATGAAATATGAATCAATGATCAAAGATGGTTCACAATTTACAAATCCAAAATGATTTTCACGAGTCCACCCTTATATATATAATACTATACAAGACTAGAGTTTGTCCGTCCGTACGACGCTCCCGGTCGGTTCGGTCGGTTTGAAATGTTAGTGGTTCGGTTCGGTTTCAAATTTTAAAAAATCATTCGGTTTGAAACGGATCGTTTCGGCCCGGTTTGAGATATTAATGGTTTGGTTACAGTTTCATATTTTAAAAATGAATGACTAATAATTAGATTTAATTTTTAATTTTTCTCGAACCAAACCGTCAGATCGACGGATACCTTTTACTCGTGTATATATATATATATATATATATATATATGTATATATAGAGGATGTGTAATTAGGCGCTTGACAACAGATAAGTGATGTTTCTTAGAAGAGCTGCGGGCCTTCAAAATTATCTGGGCTGTAAGGATAAACAATCCGGCCTTGTGCCCGTTGCTTAAATGTAATCATTTTCGGGCTCAATCGGCCCGTTGGAAACTCGATCGATTGGAGTTGGAGATGGGCTAGTGCGACGTCGTATGACATCGCAATTCCTAAGCACCAATGCAATAAAGATATATCTGCTTGCTAAACTCTACATGATATCTGATATTGATGGATCTCACACTTTGAATATATCAAATACAATCATCTTAAAAACCCCTCTCCACGTCCATTAAGGCAGTGTTTGGTGTAGGGAAAGTTTCATGAAAAGAAAAATTAAATTGAAAGTAAGAGAAATTCTTTATTTAGTTTAGACGGAATTTTTCAAGAAAAAATAGTTTGATGAAAAATTGTATGAAAAATTTTGGTTAATGACAATAGAAAATGACATTTTCCTTTATACTTTCCATGATAAACAAAAAAGTGAAAAATCAAATGGATTAAATGAAGGATTTGAATTTCATTCTATTTTTCATCTAATTTTTCTTTCCATAAAACTTTCCCTAAACCAAACACAGCCTAAGAGTGTGTTTGGTTCAAAGAAAATTTAAGGAAAAGAAAAATTTGGTGGAAAATGAATTTCGCATGGAATTCATCCTATTTTTCTTTGTTTGTTTAGGGGTGGAAAATGCATAGGAAAGTAGTAAAACACTTTTTGTTATGTTAAAAAATTTCATCTAATTTTCCAACTAATTTTTCCTCCTTACTTTCTCTAAATCAAACATGAAATTCCTTCCAATTTTTCTCCAAATTTCTCTTTCCAACAAATTTTTCCTAAACCAAACACAGCTTTAAGTGTTCTTGAAAACCCTAACCCTAGGCGAACATGTTTACACTTGTAACGAAGCTCGCAAGAAAACATGCAACAATTCCAATTTAAACTATTTGTCAAATAAATCTTCCATACCAGTTACAATCCTCAAACGTCAATGGAATGTTCTGAAGAAACCCTACCTAAACCATAGGTGATCATGTTCACACATGTAATCTTGCTAGCTAGCATGAGACATGCAACAATTTCGATGTAAATTATCAACTAATAAATAAAGTCTTTGGCACCAACGATAGGGCTCCAGAGCAAAATTTGACTTGACATTTGTAGCAAATCAAAGTTAGATATGACCTAGTAGATACAATGACTTTGAAGCTACTAGCTCCATATCTTCATATTCAAACACAAAACCCTATTTAAATCAAACCCTAAAATAATGGGTATACCTATAGATACATATTTATTCGTACATACCCTCCCCCTAGAAGTCACCTCTCTTGAATTTCCATCACTCATCATGTTATTATTAGGTCTCATTGACTTTCCTATGTTGACATTTTTATATATGCATTGAAAACCTCAACCAGCCTCAGCTAATTATGGATTGAAATAAGAGTTCTTCTCATCGAAATCAGCAACTATTTTAGGGTTTATTCAAATAAGATTACCCAACTTCATAGGTAAACACCTAACCACAAGACAAATAATACAATTTAGCCCCTTCTAGACGTTTTCTAAAATCCTAAGTTGACATAATTAAGAGATGCATATTGCTCACCTGTCATGCAGATCTTGAGAACATTTTTCATCCTGGCTTCGTGGAAGCTGTGTTAAACATAATAATGCTTCTAAGTGAAACTATTGAACCAAGCACACGCGGAGATCTACAATGTGATAGAGTAGTAGAGAGTCCATCAAATCTACTAATCCTTAATTATATATCACCAAATCAACCACACAATTAGCCTCGAAAAGTATTAATTAATTTGATCACCATCATTAACAAGTCTGGACACATTACTGACCGAGTGGATTAGCAACATTATTATGATAAATAATACAGCTGGCTAATGCGCATTCATATTCTCAACTACACATCAAACCCTATAATAAAATCTTGATGATGTTTGAATTCTAGAACAATATTGTTTGGTCTCACTCCATCCACACACAAAAAAAATGGAATAAATTAACATGAGATGCAGGCTTTTGACTTTGGTGCATGGGAGGTTTGATTTGATTAGGTTTGCGTTTAGTACTTATTTAATGAAGTCCCACTTCCCGTTGAGTGATCGAGATTTGATTAATTAATTGATTAAATAAGAATATTTGATTTTTTTTTTAAAATTCAATTATTGAAATAACATGACTGTGAACAATGACTTCATTGATGGTGTATTTGGTGAAGTAAACGTCTGAAAACACATGGTAGTTAAGGGCGACAACAAATGTGTATGGACAAAAATGATGATGCATTAATGACACATACCAAATTCTTAATCACATCTTAATCATATACTGTATTGAACAAAGAGATATACCATAATGTTAATAAATTAACTTAATGATGCTTAAGAAGAAGTTTAGTGCCAAACAACAAACAACATCGGAATCAGATGCTTTTGGCTTCAATCCATCTATCCTTTCAAAAACTTAGAGGGCAAGAAAATGGATTCTACCACAATTAATTTATGAATTAGTGAAAATTATAATAAATGCTTTTTTAAAAATAATAATTATGAATCTCTATTTCATATTTGTTGTGTTAGAAGAAAATTGGCTTGAAAATCATAACTTATAAATTAAGGTAAATTACAAATACATCAACTGTACTTTCTCTTGATTATAAATCAGGTACCGTACTTTATAAATTTTCAATTTGAGTACTCCAAGACTAATTTTGAAATAAAAAACACTATATTGCATGAGATTAAGTACATCGGCACTATAAATGAGATAGTCTATTATTGCATGATATTGAGAATCAACACTTAATCAGATGAATTATAGTGTTTTTTTAATTTCAAATTAGTCTTTGAGTACTTGAATTGAAAATATACATAGTACGGTACATGATTTGAAATCAGGTGAAAGTACAAATAATGTATTTATAGTTTACCCTATAAATTATGATTAAAGAATTTCTTATTGTTCAAGGAACAAATATTTACACACATGCATGTGAAATGATACACATATCATTACTTATATAATTATTTCACTTTTATTAATATGGATAAAAATATGACTTAAATAAAATACTCATTAACCCTAACATAAATACTTATTTGCGATAAAATAGTCCATTTAAGAAGAAATTCTTTACCCTTAGATTAATTATGGGTTGTCAGATATTTTAGTAATTAGAAGGAAAATAGGATTTTAAAATTTATAATTTTTTAAAAATTATGCCATTAACAAAGTACTGATTGAATATTGAGCTTCAAATAAATAAATAAATAAAATTGTTGGAGTATGCTAAGGGTTAAGTCTCGTTTGACATACACGAAATATTGATTAGCTACTGATTCTGACTTTATGCGAATAAACAAGCCTCAATAATACGCACAACCAAACAAGCCTCAAAGTAGTGGAAGAGAGAGAAGGAGGACGAAGTGGTTTCTTGCTCACGTGATTCGATCTGTCCCTTCCTCTTATCTGCCGAAGTCAAAAAGAATCAAACGGTCATAAACAAATCAATTATTCTCGCGATTCCATTCAGAATGAATAAAAAGTTAAGCCCTTACCTTTTTTAAAATTACATGTCAAGTCCTTGAACGAAAACTTTATTACAATATACACCTGTAGTTTAGAGTAGATATTCAAGTCTCTTGCAGTACTCCCTCCGTCATGAAATAGTAGTCGTTTAAGATTAAATTGACTTTATTAAAAAGATATTAATACTAACAGTCGAGCAAATTTAATAAGCAGATGTTTAATATTTTTTTAAACATTTTTTTTACAAAAAATAAAATTGGTAGATTATCACTGATGGAGAATAGTTATTTTATTAATTATGATAATGAACTTATCAATGTTTGACATTTTAAGATAGTTGTTGATATTTAAAAATTATTAAATGACAAATAAAAATGAATAACTGAATTTGGTTAAGTGATAAATAAAAAAGGACATAGAGAGTATATTTAATACTAAACCAAACCTTGATCTGGTTCACAATCTAATGGATCAAACCACTGATCTGATATGATTTTAATAACAATATTGAAAATTGAATATTTATAAAGTATTTATTTTTAATTGTCAATATATGGTCGACCTGATTTTTGAATAGAGGACATTAATTAAGTGTTGGTCTAATCTCTAATTGTTTGAGGGGTTGTCTAACAATCTCAGATCATGTGTGATACTTATTTGTGCATGAGTTAGTCAGCAGTAGTAAAATTACTACTATCAAGACTGAGGGTGTGTGTTATTCTGACCATAAAAAAAATAGAGTATTGAAAAATGTAATGATCTTAAATAATTTTGTAATTGAAACTATAAATTGCAATAAAATGAATTGTAGGTGGGCGGAAATAAATATGTCTAAAGTTCAGGGACCAAATCGAACATGAATATTAGAAAATTGACCCAATTAACATCGTGACTGTCCAGGATGTTTTGACGAAGAAGCCAATACCCATCGTATAATTATAATTACAATAATAAATACATAAAATTTGACACAAAGTGGGCCCATCTCAGGCCCACCAACCAGGCCCAATACCACGGCTTTGGATGACTTTCTTTTATTTGCATTAAAAGCTGTAAAAGGTCAACTCTACCTTACTGGCTTCAACAAACAACCGAAATCAATCTCAACCGTCCATCTTTAAATCCCATAAAACAACGGATCACGTTTCATCTTTTGACCGTGTTATAGTCAAACACAAAAAAAATACACGTGGCAATATTTAATTAGAGGATACGTTTGACAGCGTCCGTCGTCATCACCTGGTTTGACTCCAGAGCCGGATGCGATTGCTCTGTATTTCTCGCCTTTAAATTCAATCAGTTTCTCTTCGTTCCGATTCAGGATTCGCTTACTTGACCGAGTTTTTCGTAGTTTCCAACGGTAAGAAATCGAGGGTCGGTTGTAGATTTCTCTGGGTATTTGTATGCGATTCGGGGTTTGACATGGCGGTGGAGTTGTTGAGGATGGGTTACAGAGCAGCAGCGACGGAGAACAACTTGCCGGCGAAAATGGAGGAAGCTGCGTCGGCTGGGCTGCAGAGCGTGGAGCAGCTGATACGTCTGCTGTCGCAGAGACAGCAGCAGATGGAGCGCAGCAACAGCAGCGGGAACAGAGCGTCAGAGTCCTCTGATTTGGACTACGGAGCAGTTGCTGACGTGGCGGTTAACAAGTTCAAGACGATGATATCCCTCCTGGACCGGCCCCGAACCGGCCACGCCAGGTTCAGGCGCGCTCCAGTGACGCAGAAAGCGGTAGATCCTGTTGCGCAGACGAGTCAGAGGTCGGAGAAGATGGAGGAGAAGCCAACCGCGCAGAGCGCCAGCGCTAGGGCTTTCACAGCCTCGACGAGCTCGCAGCGGCTGCCTCCTCTACCTCAAAACCACCAGCACCACAACCACCACAACAGTCATCCGCACAAGATCGCCCACAGCTCCATGACCAAAACCCCATCGAAGGATTCAATCGCGACGATAAGCTTCTCCGCCGCGAGCTCGTTCGTGTCAGGCCTCAGCGGCGAGACGGAGAGCGTCCAGCCTTCTATGTCGTCCGGATTCCAGTTCACGCATATTTCCCAATCCTCCGGCAAGCCCCCGCTTTCTTCCTCTTCGCTGAAGAGGAAGTGCAGCTCGATGGACGACTCCGCCAGGTGCGGCGGCTCCTCCGCCCGCTGCCACTGCTCCAAGAAAAGGTACAATTTTCACATTTCACCTCCAATTCAAAATCATTCGCTTCTTTTTGTTTTTCATAATTCTGACAATTTAAAGCTCGGATCTTTGCAGGAAATCGAGGGTGAAGAGGGTGGTTCGAATTCCAGCAATCAGCCTGAAAATGGCGGATATTCCTCCGGACGATTTTTCATGGAGAAAATACGGTCAGAAGCCAATCAAGGGGTCTCCACATCCGAGGTGAGAATCATGCTCTCTTCTTCCATCGTTGTCAGTTTTTCAGAATGGATTGAATTGCAAGTTGATTTCTGAGCTCGTTGACTCCACTTTTTTCAAAGCAATCAATGCTCGCATCTGAACCCGATAACGACCCTAAACCCTAAATTGATTGCTGATATTCAATTCCGTAATTGAAGGGAAAAAATCTTGAGTTTTTAATATCAATTTGAGATTGATGAGACCTGGGCCTGACAAAGATTTGAGCTTTGTTGAATTTTGAATTCTGACATTTTCATTTTTGAATTTTCAGGGGGTATTACAAGTGCAGTAGCGTCCGAGGATGTCCGGCGAGGAAGCACGTGGAGCGGGCGGTGGACGATCCGACGCAGCTGATCGTGACGTACGAGGGCGATCACAACCACGCGATGACGTCGGTCAAGGAGGCCGCCGCGGCTGCCGCCGCGCTGGTGCTTGAATCCTCGTAGTGTGGTGGCTCTGTTTTTTCTGGGAAGCTGATTTGATCGGACGGCTGAGATTTCGTCAACGGTGATTCGATCGAGATGATGCGATGGTGAAAGTGAAAAAAGGGAGATTAGGGTTTATGTTTTTATCTGTAAAAAAAATGGAGAAATGGAAGGTTGTGAAAGTAATGACCTGATCGAGTTGAAATTCATCTAAAAATCAGTGTAATTTTTGTTCTTCTATAAATATTGAGAAAATGAATTTTCCATAAAATTCATAATATTTTTTTTGATTGATGAGGAGTAAAAAATTTATAAGAAAATAGTCAAACATCATATATTTTGTTAAATTATCGATTTCAATTTCCATCTAATTTTCTCACTCTTAATTTTTCGATTTTTTCACATTGTACCTGCTAAGGAATTGTTTTTTTGTCACTAGAGAGATTGTTGGTCGCTAGAAGTTATGATAATGTGGTTAATATCAGACACGTCACACGAGAAAGTTTGAATAAGAGATGTATGCATCCATATACGGAGAGCGGACTTTTTATAGTACTTTCGTATTTATCATTTGTCACTTAATTAATATTTATTTTATTAATTTTACCTGTCATTTAAATTTTTCAATACACATTTAGTATTATTACATGCTTTTAAAAGTAAGAAATTAATAATTTCATAATCATAATTCATAAATAAATTGATCCACACAATTAATAATACATCACACTTTACATTTTTACAATTTCTTTTAAAAAATTACACTAAATAATACTTGTTCAACAACTAATAATATTAATATATCTGTATTCCACTCAATTTAATGTACGATTTGCGAATGAGTTTGATGTAACATCTGGAATTGAATTGGAAAATTGAGTGCGGAAAGGGTGTCAAAGGTTTGCGAATCAGGCGCGGACATTGAGCATGAAAATAATGGAGTGATTGAGATTGTGGGAACCAAGTTGGATTTGAACAAGAGAAAGGAAATGGGTGAGGAAGGTGACTTCTTCCATAACTTCCAATTTGATGTTGTGACTTTCAATCAAATAGAATTCCGCTGGCAAGATAATGACCTATCAAGGATCATTTCAGGTAGTGAAAGCGTTAAAGGAAAAAATGGAAATATTTGTCGAAAACAAATATGTCCATCGGAGAATACAAACTACTGTTTTGAAAGATGTTCAAGATTTTAAAATTTTTAATATTTTAAGATTTCATGGTTTTAAGGATTATAAGATTTTGAAATACAGTGTTTGTTTTGAGGGTTTTTTAAACATATTAAAAACACAAAAAAATTGCGCACTTTTGAACACCAAAAAATAGAAAACATTGAAATCCTGAAACTCCAAAAACCTTAAAAATGAAATTCGACATCATATATTTAAAACCAAATTTCAGGGTATTTAAAAGTCTAACAAAGAGACATGTGTATGAGAGCTTTTAATACAATGATACTTTCCTTCTTCCATTGATTTGAGTTTAAGTTTTGGTAGTCAAGTCTCTTTTTACTTTACCACCTTTGATTTCTTGTCTAGCCTTTTAGTCAACCTGGATTTAGAGCAACTACCAAGCATTCAAGATATCATAGGCTTGTTGCAATTTATTGGATTCCATATGGACAGATGGTTTTCCTATCAGTATTCATAAATGATTTGAAGAAAATGTCATTGACACAGGTGGGTATGTGTGCTTTAAATTTGAGAAGTACACGCAAACTTCAGATTTTTGAATTTGAAAGCATGGTGTATGGTGTAGTATGTACTCTTACTCATTTTTGGAGTTGAATTTAAAAGCAAAATACGGGTACTTAATCTGATTGAGCCAGCTCAGAATTTAACAGATAGGATCCATATTAAGTAACATTTCTATTTCTATGTATGAATGAAGAAAAGATTGAGACCATATTGGAATGGATATAGGGAGGAGACATTGGTGTGAGACGATAACAATCTACTCATTCACACATCATCACACACACACTAAAACTGTATTTAACTAAAGCTTTTTATCATGTTAGTGAATAAAGCCATTAGTGGGCAACTTTGAGAACATGATGGGGGAATGTCAAGTTGGGTACAAATCTTGGATGCCTTTTGTTGAAACCCACTTGCCACAAAGCAACAAAATGGGGACATGGAGGAGACTTTGAGACTCAAATCATTCAATATTCAACTGGAGCTTATGAGCTAAGATTTGCACTAGAGGTGTTGCCAAAGGGTGAGAACAAACAACATGTTGTGTGTTACTTAACCACTTACTATTCCTTTCTTCTTTTCATATCATTGAGTTCGGATCCTTCATCATTCTTTGAACAGATTCGAAACTATTATTTGACTTGTCTAATGGGCATCGCATCTTTTGGGGAGTGGAGATTCATCAAACATGAGAAAATTCACATTTCAAAATGTGTATGGAAACTCAAAGCACTTATTCTCTGTACAAAAATGAAAACCTTGTAGAGTTTGAAAGCCTTGTCTAACATTCTGCAGACACACGACACAATGAACAAACACAAAAAGGCACTGGCCGAGAAAACATACATAAAAACGTATGGGAGGGATTTCATGGTAAGCCTGTGGTTACAAGTGTTAGAAACTGACCGATAAAGTGTATTTACCTATGAACGGACAATACTATATATAACCTTCCGTGATAAAATGCACACCAAGGCACGCTGTCGTCAACATCTACAACTAATTTACAACAAATATACGCGGAATTATGAGCTGGCTACACTTCCACACTCGGTGTGATCAACTATCTTTCGCTTACAAGAGCTATCGGCAATCTGCAGGTTAGTTAAATTTCAAAGTCAAACGGTGTTGTGATACTGGGCTGGCAAAGTTGAAAGGACTACCTGTTATTGACTAGGCATTTTTGCGGAAAGCAAGTGTTGTGAGGGATTTTCGTGCAGCATACTTTTGAAATCAATTCTTGTCTGTCCGCACTTGGGAACGTGGTTTGGTCCTCTTTAGCGATTTGTCACTTTGCACGATCATTTCTGATAGCCTCCAGGGCTTCTGCCATTTCCATTTGAATTGTAGGAGCCACTGGTGATGACTTCTTTTATACTTTCGTAGTTTACCAGCTTGTCTACCAGCACCTGCCATCCTCTTTCTTGACAGCTGCTCGAGTGGCACAGACTGATTGGCAAAAATTTTGTTATTTTAATATATTATCTACTGTAGCTGAACACCGGCAAAAAGATGATAAATGGAAGTACAAAATGATTAAGAGGTTACCTGCGTCGGGTTGACCACGGTAGGTGCGTCTCTTGCTGACCTATTAACAACCCCTGGAGTGTATTTGAGCTGTTTCTGAGCAGGCATATACATTGGTGATGGCGGGCTGTTCATCTGGCTGTCTACAATTTCTGGCGGACTTTGTGGGTTATCCTGTATCTGCCGGAGTAAACACATCCAGGTAACACACCTGCAATTAGTCTGGCTGAAGACGAACATGCTTTTCGTGAGCAAAGTTGTGCAAATTTAGAGAACTCTCACCGGAACTGGCGAAGCTAATGCAAACGCGAGATCTTGCTCTCTGAGTTTCAGCTCCTTCTCAACTTCCACTCTTCTGGTTTCACTCTGTCGCAAAAGATTCACTATTTCTTTGATTTGCTCTTCCATTTCCTTAATCTCCATATCCCTCTCCCACAGTTGGCATCTGCTCACAATATTAAAAATATGAGCGGAACTGAACATATCAGTTGCCAGTGACAAAAAGCAGATACCACGAGGATCTACCTTGAATTGGATAACTGATTGAACATATACTGAAGTAAACTCTTAGCCTCTCCCATTGATCGCAACTGATTCCATCGCCCGCGACCTACTAATGAGCGTTCTCTTTCTTCTGCCTCGGAAAGTTGCGAAGCCATTGCCACCATTGAATTTGATGATATAAGTAACATGCTCTCCAGAGAAGATATTCTCGACATTCTGGCATTTGGTGACATGGAGGAGAGTCTGACAACAGCGAGGAGCAATGGCTCAATGGCTCAACTTATGATACATATTTGGCTTAACATTGAAGTGATATGACACGATACTATAACAAAAAGTTACATTTAAAGAAGGAAATAAATGTCCTCTGCATATACATCTTACTTCCGATCGAGTCTTTTTTAGTTTAAAAAGTTAGTGGGTGACCCAAGCCAAAGAAACAAAAGGAAACGAGACTACAAAAATATTAAAAGACACATTACATACCTGGAGAAAACATTCTTTCCTTTAGGAGGGTTGAGCCCCTTCGAAGCAAATTCATTGACTTGCTTTAAGACAGCTAACTCTTCAGCCAGAGCAGCTCGCCTGTTGCATAGTTAATACTGGTTAGGAAACAAGAGTACGATCCATGGAGGTTTGTAACATAAAAGTAAAAATCATACGTACACTTGGCTTTGCTTCTCATATTCGAAACGAACTTCATGCACATTCACAATGACTTCAAGCTCATGGTCTAGCCACTTCTGAAAAGACTTCTCATTGCTCTGTAAAAATGGATATTTCTGATACTGGTATTGTATGACGTTGACTTATCAAATGTTGCGGCAAATAACTTTATTTAGAAAATATGATGGTACCTGCCCATTTGCTGCATTTCCATTTGAGACTGCAAAAGCGCACATGGATGACTATTAGATAAGTAATATAAATGTCATTATCTCAGGGCAGTACAGTAGACTACTTCCTGTTACCGGTGAGCCCGAGGAATATAGGTCCTTCCCATAGGGAGTTACATTTAAATAAGTTTGTTAAATCTTTAGCATTTTGGTGACAATAAATGAGATCAAGAATAAAACATACCCGCATGATCCCGCATAGACTTTTTAGATTCCAGCAATTCCTTTAGTCTCTTGGTTGCCATAGCAGCCTCTTCTGTTTTCCTTTGTAAGACCTGATTCACCATTTTCAGTTAATTAAAATGTAGAACTGAACCTCAG
The DNA here is from genome assembly GCA_002312845.1 of Kalanchoe fedtschenkoi. Lineage (NCBI taxonomy): Eukaryota > Viridiplantae > Streptophyta > Magnoliopsida > Saxifragales > Crassulaceae > Kalanchoe > Kalanchoe fedtschenkoi. Next base: position 9,214,597 of record NQLW01000011.1, read on the forward strand.
CTGGCAAATATTTGACATTTCATGAGTTTTCCTTCAAAGCTCTATGGTAAAAGCTACTTCATTTCTAATTTTGATCTGATAGACTTTAAGGTAGTCAATGTCCCCCAGAAAATGAAAATAATAATAATTATTGAAACCTTTAGATGCAATTAGCACTCACCAATTTCTGGCGTTGATTCAAAGCCTGTAGTTTAAGCTTTTCATACTCACTTTTCCGCCCATCCTTCCGCAACTATATTTTCAGAAAATTACGTTAATGATTGACATGTTATAGGTTGACAAAAGTAGGCTTTATAATTTATATCAAAAGCAAGGAATCTGAGCACAAGCTAAAACCTTTTCAGAAGTTAGCCCATTGAACTGTGTGTAAATGTGAAGTTTTATATTTCTTTTTCACCAAATAATTGAGCACACAAAATCTTAAGCACAAACACTGCTGCAAAAGAATAGAGGAGAGTTGACTTTTATACCTGTAGCAATTCTTTCTCACGAGAGGCCTTCCACTGCCGAAATTGCTCTGCCTCTTGCTTTATTTTATTTTGCAGTTGAACCTATAATTCAAATGTATCAGAAACACACACTCCATGAAGAAAAATGTTTACTGTTCACACCTATCAGAGATTCGAAAAAGTAACCTTCTGTGCTTTAATAAATTGTATTTCCTGCTGCAAACGCTTTGCAGCTTCTTCGCTTTTTTCCTTTTGCTTCAAAAGCTGAACTTGGTTTTCTTGCTTCTTCATAAGATCCGATATCTGAAATGTAACCAACAACAATCAATAATTGGTCAAGTTCACAACCCTAGGAGCTGTCCAGTATACCAAATCAAACACTCTAGTTGAAAAGCTTGATGCTGTGAAAATGGTTACTCACCTGAGCCTCAAGTGATTTTAGTTTCTGAGTATGAACATCATGCAACTTCTGTGTTTGCCCATCATTATTGAGGGAGCGGTTTTGAATTTCATGCATTAAGTTGTCTCTCTCTTGCTGCATATTATAAGGTAGTAAGTATGCCATATAAGTTGATAAAGGAACGAACACCATAATCCATTGAGAATCAAATTTACCTGAACAATATTTTTCTCATCTTCGAGCTCCATAATCTTTTTCCCGAAGTGCTGTTTAAGTGCTTCCATGTCAAAGCCTCCTACAAGTTTCATCTCTGACTGCAGCGACATATACAAGGGGTGAAGTAATCTATCAAAGTCTCCCAACAGAGTGAGAGCCCATTAATGTCAGAATAAATGAACACTGTATAAATCGGGGATTTGCTATCTCGTACATTGTGGGTAGTAATTCTAGAGATGAATGTTTACCTCTTTCTGTTCCAAGCGTTTGTTCAACTCATTCAGTTCTTTGTCCATGGTATTTTGTAGAAGCTTATGCTCCCACTCTTTTTCGGCTTCTTCATCAATTCCTTTAGGTTCAGATACTAAGAAGGACAAGATCACCCAGTATCAAAAAGTAATTAATAATGCCTGAACTAAAACTAATCATCGAGTTAATGACAAGGTTCAGCTTCAGCCAACCGATTCGTTTCTATAAAGGGCACATCAGCCAATGCAGTTCAAAATGACAAGAATTTCAGACGAGTGTGTCTTTACCTGCTATCGTGTCTGCCATTTGGTAATCCGTAGAATCCATGCTATGCAAGCCCCTCTTAAGTCCATCATATTTGAGTGAGCAATATTCATCATCCTATGACATGCAGAATTTAGGATATGTTATCATATTGTAAAACTTCTTATACAAAATATATTTGAACTAAAAGATGTTCATTACATGAAATAACCAGCATACATAACTTATGAAGAACCAAAAGTACCTTAGCAGAAAACGTATTGCAATCTTCCACAGTTGCACATCTACTGCGGTATGCATGAAGCTCCCGGGATAACTTTTCATTAGTGGCTTCCAGCCATGCAATTCTCTCTTTTAAAACCTTCACAGCAGATAAGAAACGATCGCACCATATAGCACAGGACAGTGACATTTCAACCAATGCAAACACTGCTTAAGTTTTAGATGCTGAAGCAAAAGATTCAACCAACCTGCACTTGCTCGGATTGAGAACCACCCCCTCCTCGAGCAGCGAGTTCTGCCTGGAGATTTTCGATTTGCTGACGCATTTTTAGCATCTCAATGGACATTGGACTTCTATTAACCTGTTCGATCATAGTAGAACAATATTAGAGAAATGACCTGTGCTAAATATTCGGAAAAGGAATGAAAGAACTCTGGCTTAAACAAACAAAACTCACAACAGGCTTATTTTTTATATTGCGTGCACGGTTAGCATACTTCAACGTGTTAAGTGTTTCTTCAGCATTGATATCAGCCGGGCTTATGCAAGCTGCAAATAAATAAAAGTTCCAAAACGGTGTGATCATAAGGCATGTCAGTGAGGAGTTTCTACAATTTCTACAATTGACGTGTGAATGTTTTTGTATCTCCTAGTTGATTAAAAACTGATTGAAACTGATTGAAATAAAGTATAAAAACTAATGGACAACATTGGTACAGCACTGACAGCCGTCATAAACATATACCTATCATAGTTGTCCTACTGTTACCACCAAGAGAATCCTGCAAAATATATACGCCAAGCAAAAGTTTAGTAAATAACAAATTACAGAAGGAAAATTTTTGGGCGAAATATAAAACCTTTTCAACCAAGCAACTAACATGTGGGATTTTTTGCAGCCCATTTAAGCAATTTTCAATTCACAAATTTAATAAGATCTAGAGCAGCACACTGAAGGAGCTGACTGTTGCATACCTACCTAAGTAAACTAACAGAAGAACCCTGAAACTACACATTTCACCAAACATGGTTATGTAAATATTTTGAATCCAGTCCCTGAATAGTTTAAAAATCAGTCTCAGCATGCTTGTCATAAAAATGCTGCAACGGGAATTTGGACACTTCCTTTGAAAGCTGTTAGACTATTCAACACACTTTATTGGAGAAACGTGAATATAAAAACTCCCCAAGTACAGTGAAGAAATTTCATTGCACAACCAGAACATGCTATGAGCATAAACTTCCAACTTCGCAAATACATGCAAATATCCAAAAAGGGAAAACAGTTCGAGATAAGTGAAACACCGCACCTGCAAAAGCCTAGTAAGTTTACTGTCCCTATAAGGTACGTGAACAACTTCTTTACGCTTCTTTTCATCTCCTAGCGCACTGATCACATTACCAAGTGCTAAAAGGCCTTTATTGATATGAATCCCTGCCAATCCAATAGAAGTGTTAGACATTGCACTCATTCTAACAATTAAGTATTCAACATTCCAAAAAACAAGCAAAGTGGGCACCAACCTTCCTTAAACCGCACACCATCAGAGCCAGTTCTCTTGGCTCGTTCTGATCCAGCAAGATCAACTAAATGTAATTTTGCACATAAATAGCCTCCGTCCATGCTCTCGTCAGGACTGCCATCCGTGGTTATTGATGGATCATTCTTACATTTTTGCTCTAATGTGATCGTGAATATTGCATGAGAACGACTATACAAAACAAATAACAAAACTCTCAGCTGAACAAAGTAATTGTACAAATTCATGACATGCCAGATGCATTTGATTTCATTTTAACTATATGCACAAAAGATAACCTGGACTGGTTATTCATATTTGTACTTCCAGTTGCTCTGCTAAGTGACCCTTGTTCCAGACAAGCAGCCATTTCTTGCAGGGTACAGACATTTACTTCTGTACACCCTGTGAGTTGGATTACACCACTTGATGTTTCACGAATCTGAATTGGCAGTTTCCCTGGTGTCAGGACTTTGCCCATGTTTGCATTTCCACTTTCCATCTTGCTTGTGGAGTCCAATAAATCTAGGACTTCTTCTTTGAGAATCTGTATGACAAGTTTGAAGTCACAAAGAGTCGGGAATAGAGCACGGTGATAACTGAAGGGAAAAGGGACTTAACAAAACAATGCACAGCACAGTACGTACCTCAATGTATGAGACATGCAATTGGAAATCAGTCTGATGTTTAAGATCCTCAATCTTTGCAAATAAGGCAGTCATTACTTGAGGAACTAGCCCTGTTTGACAACCATCTCTGAACCCAGTGCCCATGGTGTATGTTTTACCCGATCCAGTCTGCGTTCACAATTAATCCACATATGCAAGCAGGAAATTAAACCTGAATCCATGCTTATGTCTCATGTTAAGATTATTTGCCAATGCAATAGTCACAATGTAAATACTTCGGTCAATTGCAAGACAAAAGTTCACCTGGCCGTAAGCAAGAACAGTTCCATTATATCCCTGGAACAGACCATCCACAAGAGGATGCACACATTCTTCAAATATCGCAGAGGGAGGAGAACCAGTGCTACCGTAGACATGATCAAAGGTAAACGAATGTGCCCCAATTTGTATCTGTGTCATAATGGAAGGGATGATACTCACATAAGATATACAAATGTGATAAGGTAAAAATACCAAAAAAAGGCCATACTCTTTGCAGGAATACATTGCAGCTTTTGAAGTTTACCAAGACCAGTATTATCTCAGGAGATAATATTAAAGAAATACGATACAATTCTTATATCTCAAGTCAATTTGCCATATATTGACGAGAGATGCTTGGACCAACAAAAGATCTGAACAATTCCAAATTCTAAACCTTGGACTGATCAATAGCTACACATTCCAATCTCCGGAACTCTATCCACCACTCATATGTTACCCAACACAGTGACAAAACGCAGGGACAACTGTCAACCCAAATGCCATTTACCCTGTCAACTCAAACAAGTAATCAAACCCATCTGGCATCCATCTATATCCATTCAAGCCCCAATCCAGTCCCCCAATCACCCAGATCTCAACCTAAATACGACTCATCCCCAAATTCATCATAACCACACAACTCAATTCCCAAAATGACTCATCTGAATCACCCCCAAAAATCACTTCCAGCAACTCACCTGAGGCTTTCCGGGGACGACAGACACGCAATCCTTACATCCCTGCACCTTCTCATCCCCAATAAGTGGCCTGACATGTACAGCTACCTTCACACAACAATCCTCTCCTCCTCCTTCCATCACCACCGCCACCGCACCAACCAAAACTCCTCCTCCTCCACCTCCTCCTAAGCAGCAACAAAATCAACACACTATCAGAAACGCTTTAAACTACAACAACAACAAAATTGACAGAAACAGTAAAACGGAAAGGGAAAGCTAAATTGCCTCACACAGTCAATCGAATGTGGACAAATCCCGAAACAACCGATAGCGATCGGGCACCTCGGGAAAGCGATTCGGCGCAGCGGTAGTGTGCCGACAAGTCGTCGATGACGCTGGACTGATTACAATTGTTGGCGACGAGTATGATGTGAAAAGCGGACTGTTAAGAACAGTTTCGGGAGGAAAGTGCAACCACCATTAACATCATTGTTCCTTGGCTTTTACTGCAACATCAGCATCGTCGGCGCCCTCAGCAACAACAGCAGCAGCAGCAGCAGCAGCAGAGAGAACGTGGTTTGGAGTGAGATGGCTTGCGGATTACTGAAACTGAGATTTATGGATGAAGTGGAGATTATTAGCTTAGCGTAGCTCAGCTCAACGACTCTTCCCTCCCACTTTCCTGCATTTTCTCTGCTCGCCAGAAATTTGTTTTCACTCAAATGGACAGCTGGACTCGTGCTCCGCCTTTGCTCTCTCTCTTCTCTTCTCTCTGCCTGGTCTTCTTCTATGGCGTCCGAAAATGACCGTTTTGCCCTCGGGAAATTTCAGAAAAAAATTGTACAAGATTTTTATTTGATTTTGAATAAACTTACAAAAATAGAAATTAAATATTATATTAGAAGGAAAGTTTTGAAAAATTAAAAAAATATTTAGATACTTTCATTTTTATTCAAAACCAAATAAACCAGAAATCAAATAGAATCCATGAAGATTTTATTTTTCTTCTCATTTTCATTCTCCCAAAATTTTAAAAAAATTAACAAAACATAAATGAATTGTATCTCAATCTCAATATTGAGTGAGCCGCATTAAAGAGGTGTTGGTCTAATGGTTTAAATATTACCTACGACATGAGTGTGAATATGTTAGAAGTACACGTGAATTGGAATCGAAGAACCTAACATTTTCGGTGCGGAATGAAACTCTGAGGACAGCTCCCACCCAGACCCGACTGCTAGGCCTTCCGCTTATTTAATCAAAATATGAATATTAATTATTAAGACTATTTATCATAAGAGAATCTATTTTATTATTGAAAAATTGAATGAAATACTTAATTTATTAGGTCTTGGATAATTGGTGTAATGAATCAACTAGATTGAAGCATTATTATTTGAGTAATTAGATGAGGGCAATAATGTCAATAATTAAGTCTGATAAGTGAGATATTAAATTAATTAATAGAGTAGGATGATAAATCTGTACAACAAGGTTTGAAAATAGGCAACCAGCTATGGAAATTACGTAGGATGGAAACCCCCAATAATTAAATGATCATGTGAGTTTGTTTGTTTATTTATGCAAGCTCAATTATTTGCATATTTATTGGGCTCACTTAGTTCACATTCTATTTGGGATTTTCACTTCATTTCCATCACTCCATGTAGTTGTATTTATGGCCCTCCCCAAGCCACGATACTTAACAAAGTTGGTAACTGTCTTGTGTTCATTTCCATCACTACTCATTGTATATTTTGTATTGAAGATCGGATCAGATCGTAATCGGTTTGTGTTGGAATCTGAATCTTTTCAAAAAATCAAATAAAATTCAAAAACATTTGTATCGCATCAAAAAATAATTAAGAATATTAATCGATTGATATATGTTTGAAATGATTTTGTTAAATATACATAATTATCATAATAAATTAATATTTATAATAAAATCATTAAACTGGTCCACTTCAATTTTAATCATACTGGAAATTGGAAATTTGAATCTGATTTGATCTGTTTCGATGAGTGTTGTGGTTTGATTCCAAACTAATTTATGACCCGAACCAAAATTTGAACATTTATATTCAAGATTATTAGGAAAAATGCCGCAATCTTTTACCAATTAAGTCAACAAATTTTCATTATATCATTATACATTCAAAGATTACACTCTCTAAATGTGTTGATGATGGAAGTGTGTGAATTGAATTCATATATTTAAATATTATAGAATGTGGAGAATCATGTCCTTCCGAAACCAGCTTAAATTACGGACAGAGGCTTCACATATGTACACCCGCCAAATTTTTCGGATGTTTCATATGATTATTTTCTTTACTGGTGTTATCTGATTTCGATTATGAGAGCTATCAAACGTCATGGTGTATGGATCTGGATCAATTCGGCTACCCAGATATTTAAAGATTAAACTTGTAAGTTGTAAATGTATTAATTGAATTCATGAAACCATGTTGTTAATTTGAACCACTAAATTTGAGGAATAAGGCCTCTTTTTCTTGGTTTGCTTCAAAAGAGAAAGCTCAATTATTTGGTGTCCCAAAACGTCCCAAGTCCTCCTTTTTAGCAACCCTAATAATGGGATTCATTGGACACTAGTGTGACCCATCCATTGGCATTTGATGTCGACCAATCAACCATCCACATGCCCCACTTCCAATCAATACCCAACTTAGAGTAGTTTCTTGTGATGCTATCTTCCACAACTAAGATCATACCATGTTGTGAGGAGCCTTAGTTCACTTAGATTTTATACCCCTTTTTGGGGGTCTTACAATTAAAATCTTATTAATCAATCTTAACAACCTTAAACTATTATTTAGGGAAGCTTAATGCAAAGTTTTAAGTGTTTTGTGTGGCCCTCAAGATAATAATATCTCATCAATAATTGTAGCATATGTACTCGAATCTCTATTTGTCCATTAGGTTTGTAAAATGTTGTGTACATAAATGATGGTCTAAGCACTCATAGGCAATTGATAGTTTTTCAAAATTTTATGCTCTTGATTTATGTTTATTCTGAATAAGGGGAAAGATGAATACACAAATGAAGTTACTAATATAGTATAATTATATCATCATATTTTGATAAGGGTGTACAAAATCCGGCCAGGATTGGAAACTGGACTAGAATGGATCGAATAATTGTGGTTCGATCTTTAGTCCACCAATTTTAAGGATTCTAGTTTTCCGGTCCGATCCGATCCAAAATTAGAAATTTCTAGTCCGGATCGGAATGGACCGGTTTGAAAATTTCTTAAGGAAAATAACATTTTTACTATAATAGTTAAATATATTATAGTTATTTATAAACAAAAATATTTTTATTAATAGTCTATTAAAATTTTATTAATTTTCATCACTCTGGTCCAAATCAGTCCGGTCCAATCCTTGAAATTTATGAATTCCGGTTCCGATCCAAATCGGCTCTGGTCCGGTTGTAGATAGTTGAACGCCCCTAATATTTAGGGGTCGTAGTCATTGTCTTAGTTTGTTTTAAGGAAAATTTGTAGGAATAAAAAATTAAGGGAAATGAATAGGATTTTTTTATTTATTTATTCAGATAAGGTTTGGGGAAAGAAAAGTTGATGTAAAATAGGATGAAAATTATATTAAAATAAAGAGTATTTCAATAATTTCCCTATATATTTCTGTCACTAATCAAATAAGTGATAAATTAAATTTCTCTCATTTTTTCTCTTCTCATTTTTCCTAAACCAAACAAAGTTAACGAAATGAATGTTGTTAATATTTTGCTAGCCGATCAGATTATACTTTCATCATGATCTAAAAATCTTATGTTACAGTCAAAATTTCAAAATTCATCAAAATTTATCTTTCCTCACTATATAATCTTATCTTCACTTCACGAATCAATCACAAAAAAAAATGTCAGAATTCCAATACTATGTGAATTTTCGCTAGTTCAATCAAATTATACATGTTCGGAACTTCAAATCTAAATTTCTAAATCATGATTCCGGAGTGTAGCTAATATAAAATAGCATCCTCCATACTCTCTATTAAGTGATGTGGGAATCAATTTTGACTCAACAATTCCACTCTTTGATCAAATTGATTAAACTAATCAAGATCTGAATTGATGTCATAAAACTTTTTGGTCTAATCCATAGGGCATCTTATGATAAAGGGGTAAGGCTGATGATGGCTTTACATGGGGAAGAAGCTAAGCATAAATATAACTTAGCTTTATGGCAAGCGCACTTGATGAGGGGGAGGAGGATGAGGTGAGCTTTCGGCCACACAAAGCCACAACTAGATCACATGCTGCTGGTCAGCTTTTGGCGACACTTACCACATCAACAAGAACATTCCCATCCCACCACTCAGAAAATCCATCAGCCAAAGCAAAGTGCCCTCAGCTTATCTAGCTAGCTAGCACATGATGATATCTTCCTTGGAACATATTCTAAACCCCAATTGAACACTACTTCAATTCTGGGACGTGTTCTTAGGATGTGCATTGTCAATGCGAAAACCGCGTTGTCAGAAATATATATTGTTTTTAATGAGTCACAAACTAAGGTTTTACTATAGTGTCAAGCTTTGGCACTTCTAAGGTTTCAGGCTCTAATTTTATTCTCTATATATATAGATTATAATAATCAGAAGTTTAAATTTAGGGTATGGAAAATAAATCTATCATATTTATTGCACTTTTCGCGTCATAGCTCCTGGCTTTCGGCTAATGATAAACAAATGATATAGATTTAGATGAAATTAAGTCGGTTCTTGACTAAGTTAGATATTCAGATTTGATATTTGAGTTTAATGCTGTATGTGCCAATTTTTTTATTTTTTAATATTTTTTATTTATTTTGATGTATTATGGGCTCGATTTGACTAGATGTTTTTGGTTGGATTTGAATTATAAAATTTTAAAAATCGGATTGGATTTGTGATTATTAATTGAAATTTAGCCTAAATTAACAATATGAAAACTATATTTTCCATTTTTTTAATATGAATAAAAATATTTTAAATTGGATATGAGTAAAACTGTCTCCCCGTCAAACTACCACGGTTTATAAACATTACAACAAATAAAATAATACACCCAATTGGTCAAGTATGATAGAATAGAATGAAGCACATACACATAAATACGTATGAAGATAACTAACTTTTAAATATTTTTTTCAAAATATGTATTTAAATTAATAAAAGTTACCGAAAATAAATTGATTTCATTTCATGTATATTTAAATACAATTTATTTGTAAATGAGATATTGTGTAAGTATAGTGAAACTCATGGTATTGAATGAATTTTTTAAAATTCATATATAAAATTTCACCCTCATTTCACACTATAAAAATTTGCAGTTCATGTAAGTTTTTATTAATATCAAGTAAAATTATAGTTAAAGAATTTATGTTCATATGATATCATCCGAATTTAAATTTATTGACGAAAAATTGTTACTTGTTAGATAAGATCTCAAACAAGACAAGCAGATCCCTACTCTTGCGTAAAAGCTGTCCATTAGAAGCCCTTTGATTAGTTTAGTTCCATTTTTTTATGCCACCTCGCTGGCCCTCAAACGCTTGCCAACTGCTGTACGTGTTCATGTGCTCGCTTAACTCTTTTGCCGGGAGATGGACTTTGATCTGCCGCATGTGCTGTGGGGAAGCCTCTGCCTTCCCCACCAACCCATCCGTCCCGACCGCCTTTACTCATCTCTCCCGCTGAAAATGGTAGGCTCGTCGCCTCCCCCCGAGATTCCAATTCCATCATCCTTTACGTCTCCCTTTCGCGCATTTTCTTACTTACAGCTGGCCTGGTGGCGATTATGCCTTTCAAACGGTTTTTCAGCCCCCGACGTGTAGAACATCAGTCAAGGTTTTTGTTATTTTGATTCGCAGTGGTCCGTTGATGTGCATTGGCCGGCATGTTCACCGGTCCCTGCGCATTAATTGGTTGCTAAGAATTCGATCTCGTTCAAATTTCTTGTAGCTCATGCAACCTGATGAAATGCAAGCAGTCATGGATTGCACATCTGTCTTGCTTATAATTCATTCAAGATTTTTAATTTCAATTTTTATACTTGAGAGTTCATGATTTTATCGAAAGGGGATAAAACCAAAATGAGTATGAATTACCGGCCACTTATCTAATTGCGTTTCAAACTACCACGAATTTCAAAAAGAGTATCATAAAAAAAATTAGACTGATTTTCTAAAATAAAATTTACCATTATATTTTTAAACTAATATTATTACAAGACTTATATATTTCTGCGAAAATTACGTCGTTTGATTGTCAAAATAAATAATATCATTTTGCGCACATAAGGAAAATGATGTCGTTTCATACACAATCATCAATAATTCTCAATAAATTTAATAAGATTAATTATATTTAAGTGTTCAAACAAATTGATCTTAAGCATCATCGAAAATCAGTTTAATTTTTTTCATCGCACCATTTGAAAGCGGTGATAGTTCATAAACTCATTTGAGATTTTTCTTTATAGAAGGGGCGACTATCAACTTAAAAGGATTAAAATATGTGGAGGTAGGAAACATATTGCGAAACATGTTAAATATATTTTAGATACAATATTGTAAGATATTCTCATCACCCAAACATATTAATAGTAATTGTTTTATAAGAATTTGCTTTCACTCAAAAATAAGAGATTTATGTTTGAATGAGTGATGAAATTAATTATAGAAAATACGATTAAATAGATTTTTGCGAGCTTGGCGGATGTATACACCTTGGTGGGATATTTATAAGGTAGTCGGACAATTATAACATATTGTTTTAGATTTTTTTTTAGATTTTATAATTTTTAATGTTTTAAGATTTTTTTTATAAGATTTAGGATTTCTAAATTTTAGAATTGTTATTATTTTAGGATTTTAAAGATTTTTTGAATTCAAACTTTCATATTTTTAGTGTTTTTTTGGATGTTTCCAAACACATTCAAAATTTCGTCATTTCACAACTCTAAAACACTCAATCCTAAAAATCCTAAAAATACTTTAAAAAATAAACTTTAAAAATCCCTAAATTATATAAACCCTAAAATATCAGAAACTTTAAATCATGAAATCCTTAAAAACCATTCAAAAAGGAGTTATTTTAGTCACTCGGATATATATCTTATATATTCTAACGGATATATTCATTTTTTCCAACATTTAAATCATAAAACACTAAAAACTCATACAAAAATAAAGTTTTAATTGTTTGGAGATGGACACCAACTTATAATTGGGCTTGAATAATTGTAAATAATTATTCGCGACCCTATCTTCTTCATGTCTTGTATTTGCGACCCTCTTGTTGGGCTCGAATACTAAGGCTGGCCCATTTACCATCTTTCATTGGATTCCGAATTGGGCCTCGGGTCTCGCCATGTTTCGCCCCAATAAATACACAAAGCTCTTACATTTCACAATTAGCTTGTCATTAGTTATTAATTTGTAAGTTTTTTATGGTTTTGTGGATGGAAACAATAATAGAGAAAGAAAAATGTTGCGGCTTATTGTTCAAGACACATATAACTTTTTACGCATAAATTGTCGGATTTTTTTAATATATTTTTCTTCATTTTTGCTAAACATGCACTAGATTTTTTTCCATATTATTCTATTTTTTATCTTTGCAATTAATAAGTACGAGGATGGTGCGTATGGTCGCATTTGTTAACTGTGAAGATTACATGTGCCTTAAGCTTCTCCAGCTAAAAAAATTGCTGGAAAGTATTTTTCTCCATGAAATTTATTTTACTTTCTCTTATTTGGTTATGGGTGAAAAACGATGGGAGAATGTTAAAATATTTTTTATTTTAAACAAATTTTTCTTCTTATCTTCCATCTAATTTTCCTAAAAACTTTACTTTGCATTTTCTCACCTTTATTTTTCAATAAATTTTTCTTTCCCTCATAATTGTCTCTAAACCAAATACACCCTTAATAAAACTTTCTGATACGTAACCGCGAAGATGATGGGTACTGTCTCCATATGGGAAGTGATTGGGGATTTTACATCTAAGAACTTCATAAGTATGAAACATAAAGTTTTCTCAAAAGATTTTCGCAGGTTGGAGCGCGAAGATAGCCATCAACTTCGATCTTATGAACTGTGAAAATCATCGTAACGTCTAGATAAGTTGTGCTGATTCGGCAAGCCTAAAACACATGTGATTTTCGTAATTAACAAATATAAAGAGGGTGGGTATCTTCGCTCTTGTTAACCACAAAGATCATAAAATAGGACAGTATAAAAAATTAAGAGCAGATGTCAAAATAATATTTAATGAAATAAAACGACAAATTTGAAAAAAATAAATCGAAGAGTAAGTGGTGCTCTACTTTCCTTCTTCTACTTGATTTCTTAATATTTATATATTTTTATTTTATTTAACATACTCACATATCCATTAGATTTTAAATCTGAAATATGTGAGATTATCTTGGATTGCACTTTCTCTTTTTTACGACTGGATCATAGTTTCGATGCTTCTTCATACTAGCATTTTTGTGTTTATCAGAATAGTGAAGTAGTTTGTCAGAGAAATATTAGATAAAAGAACAAAATAAAAATATTTAAAAGTGTGATTTTTATGAAAATTTAGAATTATTAGTTTTATTTTGTCATCAAATACGGTAGTCCAAAAATTAAATGTGATTAATATGTGAGTGCCGATTGTAATATGATGATTCGTAGTTTTATTAAAAAAATTATTTTTTTTAAAATTGATTAAGTTTAGAAATATATTTAAAATTATGTTAAATCATATATGTTATTCAAAAACATGCTTTAAAATAAGGGTTGAGTGGATATATCCTGTCATGACATATAAGCTACGTACTCTAGTGGCTAAATGATGTCGGTTTAGGTTATTTTTATGAGATTTATGATTATCAAGTTTTAAATTTTTATAGTTTTAGGGTTTTAAAGATTTTTTGGTTCCATATTATTAGTGTCTTTTTGGATGTTTCCAAACTCATTCAAAACTGCGTCGTTTCACAACTTAAAAATTCTCAATCATAAAAATACTAAAAAATTAAACCCTAAAATCCCTAAAAACCCTAGAAATCCTAAAATATTAGAAACTTTAAATCATGAAATCCTAAAACTCGTAAAGATCATTCAAAATGAATCATTTCAACCGCTAAGATACGTAGCTTATATAGCATGACATAATATATCCATTTTTCCTTAAAAATTCATTACAATCAGTGATGCCGGTCAAATTCCTTTACAATGAAATCCCAATTTGAAAGAATTACTGATGAAAGTGCACGTGGTTTGACAAATTACTGATCAAAACTCTGTTGTTTTGTGCTCGTAACACCAGATTAGATCCTATAAATTTAAGGGTATGTTTGATAGCAATCTCAGTATTAATAGTAACGAGATAAATAATCTCATCTATTTTATCGGGATAAATAATCCTAACTTTTAAAGCTAAAATCTATTTCTTGAGATTATTAATACTTATCTTAATTTGAACCAAACACATTAGAGTGTTATTAATTATCCAAGTCAACTCTCAATTCCAATTACCAATCATACTTATATTTACGGTACATACCCGATTATTAAGAATTTGAAGGATTAGAAATACTCATGATTTTTTTATCACGAGACCACACGTTGACTTCGGTTTGAAATCTTTATCGTACAAACCAGATAACTCAAAAAGATTGGAATTGGCATCTACTCGGAGCATAACATTCTCATTGAAGTTTTATGGAAGAGGTTTATATCATACAATGAATCTTACCTGGCACGAACCTTTAATATGGAAGACGGTTTATACTCTTATGGCATGATACTGCTTCATCTGCATGAAGCGCTTCATGAAACATAGACGAAATTTCAACGTTAAAAACGTCATATAAAGTATATACTTTATACGGCGTTTTCACGTTAAAAACGCCTTATATGTTATTGTCAAATACTTTTTACGATGTTTTAAATTGATAAACGTCGTATATGTATTTAGTGTTTTTTAAATAAATTGGGGCTGACGCGTTTTCAGATTATAAATGCCGTATATAGTTAGATTTAAATATTTAAATACTTTATAGCCATTATATTTTACGTTAGAAAATAACTATTGAAATTCAACGTACCAAAAAAATTACCGTTACAATAAGTTAATTAAAATAAAAAATTAATAAAATTTTAATTATGTTTTTTTATTTTTCTTCTCTGAACAAATAATTAAAGTAATATACATAAATAATAATGAAATATTTATTATATTGGTAATTAGTTTGGTATGAAAATGTATAAAAAAATAATATGACATGTGTGCCTATGTGCAGAGATTTATGAAAAATTTATTCAATATGGATGATAGGTTTATGAAGGTAATGATGTGACATGACACAAATCTTCTGTGACATTATGCAAACCTATTTTAAAAATTTATTCAATGTGGACATAAGCACTGCCAACTCGTTTACATTTATTATCTGAATCATTATTTTTTCGCCAAGCAGTACGTAAAAGGCTGGCTATGTTTGATTAAATAGGTCAGTCATGGGCTCATCTTCGTCCAGGATATCTACTTTGCTGGCATGTCGTTCCAAATCACTGACATCAGGACACCACCTAGTTGCGCATTTTGTTTATCTCAGACCAACTGTCGGCCGAGGTGAAGTTGTCGGCAATACTTTGACAAATTATAAACATGTGTCTTACATTTTTGGATGGGTGCTTGAGAAATATTTCACTTTCTTGGAAATTCTGTAGTGATATTAATTCACAATTTTATTATTTTATTTTATTATTTTTATTCTGGTGGTGACCCCATTCCCTTTGGTCAAGGAAAGATAAATTTAATGGTCACACCTCAATCAACACATGATTGCAACTTATTAGCTCAAATAAAAAAAAATAGTTACAAGTACATCAAAAACATATTCAGATAATATCTGAATAGTTTTAGGAGGAGAATGAGATGAAAGAGATGGAAAGGAACATGATAACGTTGTTTCTTAATTATTTTAATAGGGATTTGGGAGATTCGAACCACATTTCATTGAGTAAAGAAAATTGTGCATTTGACTCAAATATATAATTTTAAAGTTGCATTTGTTTTGATTGCAAAGTTCAACTTTGCACTCAGTTTGTTTCAAGAGAATGATAAGAAAAAATGATTGAGAAAGTGAATATCACTTAATTATTTGTTTATCGGTTGATTACATGTGAAAAATCATGAAAAAATATTAAACATTCTTCATTTTATTTTAACTTTTCTAAGAGTAAATAATTTGTCTCATTTTTTATCATATTTTTCTCTCTTACAAATTTTCTTTAAAACAAAGAGAATCCTAGAGTGTGTTTGGTTTGGGAAAAGTTAGAGGGAAAGGAAAGTTAGGGGGAAAATAAATTCCTCAAAAAATTCATTTTATTTTATCCTTGTTTGGTTTGAGATGGAAAATTTTGTAGAAAGTGTTAGAAAATTAATTTTGAATCCATGATGGCTTGATGATTATTGTCTGTGTCTACTGCTGCGGAATCTCTTTTCCAAACAAAAATTACAGGTGTGTGATTGTATGTGTCTACTGCTGCAGAATCTCTTCACCAAGCAAAAACTATAGGTGTGCGGCCTTCCTCAACCAAATAATCCTATTCATTATGGGACCTTAGTCTCTCTTCCTGATGGGGATAAGAAGAGTGTGTATTGCTTATTTGGTGTGTTGGACATCATAACCAATAGCCTCTTCTATTTATAATGTTTATCACTGCTTAATAGAGTTTTCATAATCCCTTTAATTACGCAATATTGATATCTACTCATTATTTTCCATATATTGCAGGAATCAAAACGATCCTTATTGATAAAAAAAATATCAACTCATTAAATAGCTAATATAATTGAATATTCATAATAATAACCAATATGGAATAGAAAATCAAATTTCCTAACAGAAAGTACTAAAACATTCTTTAATTTAAACAAATTTTCTATCCTATTTTCCATCTAATTTTCCATTTAGTTTTTCATCCTTAATTTTCTTTAAACCAAACAAAAAAATACATCAAATTTTCCATGAAATTTTCATCTCTCCAAATTTTCCCTAAACCAAACACAGCCTTAGAGTATGAGGTTCGACCCGAATTCAATACTATGTATCACGGGTAGATCATATTTGTAGCAACATTGAACATTTGATAAAAATGATTAAATTTGTAAATAATAACAATAAAAAAATATTTATTTCTCCATGTGAGATATTGAAAGAGTTAAAATTGTTTTGTACGTATAATGTCATCATAAGTATAAATATTTACAAGTGGCGACCAACCGCAACAAAGCCTGTCAGAGAAATTAGAACTCAGTCGTCCTCTACCACTTGCAGCGCAAAATTCAGATCATCAAAACCGAATAATCCTACGTAAGGCATCGATCTCACCCAATCAATAAAAATCACTCATCCGGAAATGAGAGATTTTAAGGTGATCATAATCATGGACTGTGGACACCAAATAGAAAATCATCACATGACATTTTAAATTTTCAAAATGACATGTGATGATTTATCAAGAATCACTCAACGCAAACTATCTCCCCACGCAGGCCGAAGTCCCATTCCCCTCCAAAATAATTTCAAACAGGTCCCCTATGTCCGATTCCTCGTCAAACTCTCTAAATCGTGCATTCTCGCTCCCCGTGTAGACCCCGCTCCTCGTAGAGGGCCTGATTTTCCACTGCGAGTCGATCCTACCCATCGAGAACAACTCCTTGCTGTCCTCGGAAAAAATGCCCGACCTCTTGCTCCTCGGGCTCTCGAGGAAACACGGGTTGGGCCTCCTCGCATCATTCGCGTGGGCGTATTTGAACGGACTTTGACCATTATTGACTAGAACCGTGATATCGCAGTTGGCCGCTAGGGTAGGGTATAACGGCGTCCCGAACTCGTCCGTCGTGCAGTGTATGGCGTGGACTAGCTCGGAGTCAATGGTGAAGGAGACTTTCTTTTGGGCGGGGATGAAGCTGCATCCGATGACCTTCCCCGTCAGCAAGCCCCACTCCCCCTTCTCTGACTCCGACACGAGTTTATTTCCTAAAAAAAATCAACTCTGGTCAGTAGTTTACATGTATAATTTACTTTTTATTTCACAATTCTAATACATCATCGATATAGTCACATATTTTACAAAATTAAATATTAATTATTTCATTATCATAATATATACAAAAATTCATTCTATGTTAATTACTATGTCATTTTGTACGGTTGAGACTTAAAAGAGGCATTGAGCCACAACTTGCCCATGCCCGATGGCTTCAAACATTTTCAAGCTCTGAATTCACATGCCAAAGTTATTTCTGAAACTAAAACAGATAAGACTTCTTTAAAAAAAAAAAAAACTAAAGCAACATGTCAACTTGAACTAAAATTTGGAATGACATTTTAATTAAGTATTCTACTTTGATTTCATCTAAATTAATAAAAAATCAGTGACATTAATTTTATGTTTAAAAAAAATTGGAAATGACATTCTCGTTTGCTCTATGAGACCATACACATTTATATCAATATGTCAACTTGAAGATATTATTCTCGATTTTTTTTCTTACAGAAATCATCAAAATCATTTTTTGATTTTTATAAATTAGGATAAAATCGGAATAGAATACTTATCGTAACTAAATAGTAGGATTAGAGCAAATTAGAAAGTAAAAAATCAAACATAAAGAATCTTACTTTAGCTTAAAACCTAAGCATGCTTATCCATCACAAGTCAAAAGCCAACACGCACACGCCCACCAACTCATATTCTAAACATAATCATCATCCCCACTTAATCGAATTTTATCAAAATTGAGCCAACCGACCAAAAACCGGGTCGAACCGTAAAATTGGACACTACTAAATTGAACCGTGATGTCTAGTAAGGAAATGTTACCATTATGATAAATTGAGCCGGTCGAGCTGAACCCAATGGATCCCGGATAGCTCCCCGGGACCTTCATCGGCAGCACACCGCCCGCCGTGAGCCCCACCGCAACCAAATGCCCGCCGCCGCCGCGCACATCCTCCCCTCCTCCACCAGGTAAAGTATTCAAACGCTCATTGCTACCCTCCTCCTTAATCAGCTTCATCCTCTCCCTCTCCCTGATCTTGATCGACTCCACCGCATCCTCCTCCCGGCACGACAGAATTATGATCTCGAAGTACGCCTCCTGCGGGAACGCGCAGGCCGGCCCCGGCAGCGGCAGCGCCGTCCTGATCACGCTTAGAGATGAATTCGAATTCGGGTTTGACCCGGTTCGTTTCAAACCCGGGTTGAGCCGGATCCGCTGCATGAGATCCACCGACCCGGGCCCGATCTCCCACGAGATCTCGGTCTCCAGTGCGCTGCTGGACGCGTCTCCGGCAGCGCACATTCCCAGTATGGACGTCGGTCTGACCGACGGCGACAGGGTGAACGCGAATCGCGGCCAGCCGGACTCCACCGCGTCGCTCACCAGCGACGGGTGGTCCGCCCAGTTGAACAGCGGCCGGCCCGACCCACCTCGGCGGAACGCGGGCAGGCTGGGCCGCCGCCGGCTCGACTCCGCCGCCGGCTGCTGCCGGTGGAGGGCGGCGATGAGTTGGCTGCTGGACACTCCTTTCTCCAAGCTGTTAACTCTCGCCGCGTCCAACCTGCTCTGCTTCTTGTACCAGTTGTTCCAGCTGTTCCAGACGATGAACAGGACGATCGCTGCCGCGGCCACGACTCCCACCGCTATGTGGGACACCGCCGCCGTGGACATCATTTACCCCGGCGCCGAAACTCCTCTGTTTTTCTCTCTCCTTTTTTGCCCGATTTGTGAAGCTGAAATGGGGAAATGGAGAATTGGGGGCTCAGAATTTTATGGTGGAATCGTGTGGGCGTGGACCAGGACTGGTTCAAGGAAGGTGAAGGTGGAGATTGATGACCAGAAAACAGAGCATCAGAAGATGATCAGATGCATGAAAGAGAGAATATTATAAACGGAATGAATTGGAAACGGAGGAATATTAATTTCTCTGATTTATTTATTTATTTTATTATGAATATAACAACTGTTGAAATAAATTCTCAAATTCTATCTTCTGCCTTTATTTATAATTTTACTCTATTTTTTTCGTGTAAAACCGAAAATATAAGTGAGATTTTATAAATAGTTTTTAGTTTTTAATAGATATTAGTTAGGAAAATGGGATATTAGGTATCCGCTTGAATAAGTTAAATAAGGAATCGGGTAAAAATACACATTTTTTTCCTTTTTTTCTTTTAAGTTTTAGGGGTTTTAGGTTCTAATATGTTATGGTGTTTTAGTTTTAGAGTTTTAGAATTTTTATGTTTTAGGGTTTCATGATTTTAGGGGGTTTTAGGGTTTATGAATACTTGGATTTAGGGTTTTTAGATTTAAGGATTTTATTTTTATGATTTATTTAGGTTATTTAGAATTATGTCTTAAACATCGTAAAATATTAAAATGAAAAAAAGAAGAAGTAAAATGATGTTATTATGAGGATCCCTCATATAACATATATAAGGTGTCACCCTATATTCACCAATCCCGTATTAGTTTACTTTTTTTTTAAAAAGTTATAATAATAATGATAAAATGGAGTAACAAGGGTGTTCATCCAGTTTAATTGAGACTTGGAATGGGTTTGAATGTAAAATAAAATATACACTCTTAATTTCATAAAAAAAACACAATTTTTTACTTATAATATATCTAATTATTAAATAAAATATGGACTTGACGGATATATCCTATCAACATAAATAAATTACATATTCTGGATGTTACAGTGATGCCGTTTTAGGTAAGTTTTAGAAGTTCTAGGTTTCTAAGTTTTAGAATTTTTAGTATTTTAAATATTTTTAAATTTCAAAATTACATATTTATAGTATTTTTAAGATGTTTCGAAACTCCTAAAAATGACATCGTTTCATAACACTAGAATCTTGAAATTTAGAACTCGAATAAACACCTAAAAAAGTAAAACCCAAAAACAACAAAAATCCTGAAAACCATAAAATATTAAATATTCTAAATCCTAAAACCCATAAACATGGTTGAAAATGATGTCATTTTTATCGTTCAGATATATAATTTATATACCCTATTCATTTTGCGCATAAAATATTAATTTCACTTAAAAATGATCAAATCTTGGTCTAGAACGAATAATCCAAATTTGTATCACACCAAACCGAAATAGGATGAAAGTGAAAAACGTTTTTGCAGATAGTGAAACTAATTATTTGAAATAGTGAAAAAAATCGGAGATTGAATTTTCATTGCATTTTTAATTTTTTTGCACATTTTTATGGAAATAGAAGAAAGAAGAAAAGGTATTCAAAAATAATATTATTAATATTATAGTGATGTGTTTGGTACAAAATAAAAATACGTATTTATACTGCATGGAAAGAAATTTACGTTTAGAAATCCATATTAATAATACCTTTTCAATAAATGTTATTATTTATAAAAATATTAATAATGCACATATAAATAATACGACCTACCAAACTGATAGAAGTGCTCATCGTTTGCTTTGGCAAGAAAATGTTAAATCGTTATTCTACAGATTTTATTATGTTCCATTTATGGCAGATAACTTTGATTTGGCGCTGTCTAATCTGATAAAAACGTAATTTTATTGAAAATTACATGCATTTATAATCTGTATTTACAGGACCCAAGTTTTAATAATCAAATACTCCTGCCGTCGGGTAGTGGCGGTTCCATAGCGGGGACAGTTATATATCCGAATTCATATCAAATCATTCATAATTTAGTGTAAAAATAATAAATTTTTAAATTTATATCTTCAGTTAAGTATAAAAATATTATATTTCTTATTTTTGTATCCATTGAGTTAATATTTTTTTATCCCCAATTAAGCTTTAAAATATTATATTTTTTAATTTTGTACCTCATTCGGCTTACAAAAAATTTTATGCTCATAAAGTAAAATTTCTAGTTCCGCCACTACCACCAGAGATTGTGGTTAAGTGACAGAGTGACCTGTCCGTCATCAATAAGATTTCGAATTTAAAATTTCACGCTAGTGGTGTTTTTTTGGTGTGTTTACTCCATCTAATGTCAAAAAAATATCAAATATTCCATCTATTCTAATGTACATATAACTTATATTAAAATTAATATAGCCCTCTTTTACTTGTCATATCAACATAATTCATTAGTCTATTTTTAACTATCACTTAACCATCTTAATAAATATTTAGTGTTTTCATATATCTTAGAGAAATAAAACATTAGTTATTTTGATTATTATGATGTACAAAAAATTAAGTCACATTTTATATTTTACACAAAATATATATAAATACATATTAATTTGAATCAACAACTAATAGTGATGTCTCAGTCGTCCAACCAAATAATCTTAAATGGATGTAGATGGGGAGTGATAGATTATTATCTAATATGTTTTATTTAAATTCATGCAAAATTATAATTAAATTGTTTATATGTTTGTAAAATGTACTTTGTTATGAATTAACAAATTAAATTATTAATGTTTGATTTTTAATTTGTTGTGACTATTAAATATGTTTTGGTATTGTTAAATGATAAGTAAAAATAGAGGAATAATTACATTCATAAAATAAAATTACTATAAAAATTAAACTCATAAAAAAAATTATATTATTTTGTCATCAAATAAAACTATTTCTTTTCGTTCTCATATATATCATATTGTTGGGTATAACTCATATACCAAATAAAAGAACACATGGCAGAGCGACATGCCTGAGGTGCGGGGCGAAACCCCGTAATACGGTACATGAGTGATTTAATAAATCTGTATCTAGGGTTATAATTATAAATATCATGTAATTGTAACTTAATTGTATACGAAACTTTAATAATACACAACCGTTCTTTTCTCCCGAGAACGTAGGCACACTATCGAATCTCTTTAAATCTTGTTTGCTCTTTATTTTCTTCTCTTATTAATTAACCGGAATTCTCAAAACATAGTTAGATTATATATGAATGTTGCTAGGAGAAATATTATAAAATTTATAATTGAAATCGATAATTTATTTTATTAATTTAACAACAACAAAAACATCATTCAAAATTTTAAAAAACTATTTTTATTTTTCTAATTTCACTCTCTATTTCAGACCATCTATTTTTAGATTATTTATTTTATTTTAATACTAACTCTCAAACCCACGGGTTATTTAATACTCAAATGGCCTATTTCTAGATCATGTTTTTAAATTAAATTCAAAAGTTGACGATCAAATTAAATTTTATATAAAAATTATATCAGAAATTAAAAAATTGAAATAGCAACGTAGTCAAATCTTAACTAAGTGATACCGCATATCCTATTTGTATACTTTTCTTATTATTTATTTCTAGTTATTATTATATCTCATTGGAAAAATTGGTGACAATATTTTTTAATGCGGTGGTGAATAACGGCTGCGGAGAACAATTTCTAGAAGAGAGAAAATCAAAGCATGTTTCATGGATGTTTTCAGGTCCCATTTCGAGAAGGGAATTCGCGTACCCAATGGAGAGATGAGAACGATACGACTCAGATACTCTCTCTTATAAATAATTTATGTTTTTTATTTTATTCAATATATAATTAAATTTATATCAAAAAGTATCATAGTTTTGTTTTGACGGCAATAAAATTTGTATTTAAAAAATCATAAGTTTGATTTAGTTTCTGCTTTGACATATTTTTATCATATTGCCATACAATAAATAGGTTTTCTAATACCAAACCGTCCATACTAAACGTGGTTTGTTGTCACTCTCCTAAAATTGGATTAGATTCAAATTGGTCAATTTACTTGATCCAGATTAGTTGGAAGACTGATTTGAATAAGTTGGTCGGGGCTTTGGTCTCTCGAAGGGCCAATGTAGGATCCAAGAGGCGCGTGGTCTTTGTTGCTCGGTAGAGTCGAGGTAGGAATCCGGATCCAATGGGTTCGATTGATGAACCAGCATCGTAAAACTAATATATAAAAATTTATTTTCATTTTGTTGGGAAAAGATGAGTATAAATGCAGAGAAATTATATTTTATAGGAAACCTTACACCTTACTGGAATGCTCATTCTGTAATTTTGAACTCATCTTTTGGGTTCATTTTTGGATTTATCCATGAACTTCTCTTTTGAACTTAGACTTTGACATTGAATTTTCAATAAATTTTAAATAAAAAGTTAGTGAAAATAATATGTAAAAAACTTAAAAATGCAAGGGAAAAACTTAGAAGCACCACAAACTATCACTTATTCAACTACAGTTCGAACTAATTAAAAGAAAAAAAATTTAAATTATATACTAATTAGATAAATAAATGTTACGATTACATTTCTAAACTAATAGCATTGTAAACACAACAGACCATTAAAATTGAAGAAGCATTAAAATCATTATCAAAATAAAATAAATTATTTTGTTCATATAGAAAAATAAAGTATTTTTTTTCAATTATTGTAATGTTCGAAAAGTTTAATAAGATATACTGTATTTAATGAATCAAATACAATTAATTCAAAATTACATATTAAATTAGTCTACAACTTTTTATTATGCACTATATTTAAGAATTTTATTCCAAATGAAGACAGAATGATAGTTCGAGATTTTTTTTTTCGTTTATTTCAAAAGTCAGACTCTTGGAAAATAACATTTTTCTCAATATTCACCATTTTAACCATCATAAATTCAGTTTGTAATTCGACAAAATGACGTCAGAAAAAGATAGGGTTTAAAAAAATGAACTATTTAATCGACGCGACTGCTCCAACCGTCTTTTGCGGTACAGTTCGTCTCTGCCAAAAAAAAATCATAAAAAAATCCTTTCATTTTCCCGGTGATTTCCCGGTCAAATCTCCGGCGACTTTATCCGTTTCCGAGCTATCATTCTTCAATAAGAAAAACCAAAACAAAAAAAAAGTGTCAGGTTTCAGTTTGAGCGATTGTTCGTCTTCAAACCTTCGATCGGGTTCGTAGCCGACTTACCAGTTCCGTTTTCTTCTCCGACTACTCGAAAATCGGAGATCGAGAAAGAAAATCCGGAGAGTCAAGAGGTCTACGGATCGGCGGGGTTTCGGACATTTCTTGTTCGTTTCGGTGGTTAACTTGTTGGATATGGATCAGATTCAGCCGCAGGCGCCGGTTGGGGGCACGAATGGATTGGATGGAGTGGCGGTGCAGGCTACGGTGCCGCTTTTAACGACGCCGCTGTACGTCGGGGATCTTGATGTGAACGTGACGGACTTGCAGTTGTATGATTTGTTTGGTCAGGTTGGGCAGGTTGCGTCGGTTAGGGTTTGTAGGGATTTGAGCACTGGGCTGTCGCTCGGGTATGGATATGTTAACTTCACCAGTGCTGAGGATGGTGAGTCTTGAAGCCTGTTTTTGATTTGATTGATTCTTGAGTTTGAGAACCGGTGAAGGAGGACATGCAACGAGTCATATGAATGCTAGTTGTTTGGTTTAGTTGATTCAGTTGTTTGGGTTTGTTTTTGTCATATGTGTTAGTTGATGCATGGCAATGTCAGGAAATCTGGAGGAAAATTCTTAGTACTGAACTCAGTCTAGGACTTTGATGTGGCAGTGTTATCTAATTTTGGAATATGGAGGCAGTGACAAGAATAGTTTTTCAGAATATGATTGGGTTTAAAATTGAATTTGCTTCTTTGTTGACATGTGAGACTTTCTCCCTAATCTGACGGTATTTGAATCAGTAGTGTAAAATTTGATGAAGTCTTGAGATTTTGCAAATTGTGTGTCACCAGAATTGTATTAATTCGTGCATAAAAGATCTTTTGATGGGGGACTTTTGAGCTGTGGGAATGTTAATTGCTTTAAGTTTATGCAATATTTAAAATTGAGCAAGTGTTAAATGCTTTGTATATTCCAAGTAAAGATTTCATCACTTGTAATGTTGGTCTTCACTTGCAAACTATCAGAATGTCTTGCTAAATTTTATGGAATGTCATCGTGTTGCAAAATTGCTGTTACTTCATAAGTAAGTTGCAGTGAAGTTTTTTGGATCGTGCTATGCTGGTCAAGACTCAATTCTCTAGTTGCTGCATTATAACTATGTCAAGACATAATTTTCTGCTAGTATTGGTCATTGAGAAATAGGAAATACATCCTTTTGCGGGAAAGATAGTAATTGTGCTGATTGTAATTTGTATTTTGTTGGTCCTGAGTTCAGCATCCAAGGCAATTGAAGAGCTAAATTTCACTCCTCTCCACGGGAAGACTATCCGGGTAACACACTCTCACCGAGACCCTTCTGTACGAAAAAGTGGAGCAGGAAATGTTTACATAAAGGTTTGCTCTTTTCTCTACCTTGTTTGAGACACTATAGTTATCGTGAGCATTTTTAGTTGTTTTCTTTATGCCGTTGCATGCCGTGTTTGGTTAAAACTGTATAATGTTTGAAGTTAGTGTTGTGAGGCTTGGCTGTAAATGTTCATTATCTTGCATGTGCTAAACTTTGTGCTTATTTGTAATTTGAAGTTTTATTTTATTGTGCCTGCAGAATTTGGACAAGTCAATTGACAACAAAGCCCTGCAAGAAACATTTTCCATGTTTGGTCCAATTGTTTCTTGTAAAATACCTACTGATGCTTCTGGCCAATCCCTGGGGTATGGGTTTGTGCAGTTTGAAAATGAAGAATCTGCCCAAAATGCAATGGAAAAGTTGAATGGCATGCTGATCAATGACAAACAAGTGTATGTTGGGCCTTTTGTTCGTAAGCAGGAAAGAGAATCAGTTTTGAACAACACAAAATTTACTAATGTGTACGTCAAGAATCTCTCGGAGGCCATAACAGATGAGGACTTAGATAGAATTTTTGGTGAGTATGGAAAACTCACTAGCAGTGTAGTGATGAAGGATGCAGATGGAAAGTCCAAGTGTTTTGGATTTGTAAACTTTCAAGACCCAGATGCTGCTGCTCGTGCTGTAGAGGCCTTAAATGGAAATAAAATTGACGATAAGGTTTGGTTTGTTGGAAAAGCTCAGAAGAAGTCTGAGAGGGAACAAGAACTTAAAGGTCGTTTTGAGCAGAATATGAAGGAAGCCGCTGACAATTATCAAGGGGTGAACTTGTATGTGAAGAATCTTCATGACAGTATTGATGATGAGAAACTGAAGGGATTGTTCTCGGAATTCGGCACAATTACATCTTGCAAGGTTTGTTTTGGACCTTTGTTTCTGTTTATAGGAGTATATAGTTCTGAATGGATAGGCACCAGTGATCTTAAGATTAAAGCCTTAGTTGGTTTTTTTAATTTTATAGGTTACTTGTGATCCAAGTGGAATAAGCAGAGGTTCAGGATTTGTTGCTTTCACAACTCCTGAAGAAGCATCCCGAGCTGTTTGTCCCTTCTCTTTGTTGTTTTTTTATTCTATGTAATTTCTTGGAACTGAAAATCTTCGCATTTGAATAATTTCATTTTCAGCTTGTCGAAATGAATGGGAAAATGGTTGTTAGCAAGCCCCTCTATGTTGCCATTGCTCAGAAGAAAGAAGAGAGAAAAGCCAAATTACAGGTATGGTTATGGATTTTCTTTGTGGCATGGTTATTGTGGTAATGGTATTCACTATTCAGATATTTTCTTCAATTTTCCACTTATAATGCTGATAATTTCAAGTCAGGGTGGGTGTATTTCTTTTTTATTTTTCCTAGTATATTCCAGCTCATTATATTTGGTGTTTTCATTTATTTTTCTTTTGCCAAATGTTATCTGATTTTATCTTTAATTCAATCTGTGTAGGCCCAGTTCTCTCAGATGAGGCCTATTGCAATGGCTCCTCCAGCCAGCCCGCGAATGCCTGTGTATCCACCTGGTGCTCCGGGACTCGGACAGCAGCTCTTTTATGGGCAAGCTCCTCCTGCTGTAGTCTCTCAGCAGGTAAGAAGCAGCTCTTCATATTCCCTTAGTTTAGTTGTTTTGGGATGTTCTGGTGTCCCAGTGATTTAACATTGTTCAAGAGTATTTGGACTCTTTTTCATTTTGTCAAACGCTGCTATTTGGACATATATATTTGAACATATATATTAATATACAGAATTACATGCAGTGTTGTATGCTAGACTCACTCACTTGATGTTAGTAATTTCACATTGTACATCGGAGATCAAGGCTGTTCAGTTGCCGGCGTTTCCAAAATCTAGCTAATAGCGTTTAATGATTTTTCTGGGTCTGTATTTATTTGCATTTTCAGGGTGGATTTGGTTACCAGCAGCATCTTATGCCTGGAATGATGCCTGGTGGCGCTCCTATGCCAAACATTTTTATGCCAATGGCGCAACAAGGGCAGCCTGCCCAACGACCAGGTGGTCGACGTGGAGCTGCAGGACTCCAAGCTCAGCCAATGCACATGATGCAGCAACAGGTGGCGAATAAATCATTAAGTCAGTTACTTTGATGGCAACTCTATATACACTTCTGCATCTTTTTTTTAGATTTTTCCGCAATAATTTTCAGATGGTATCTAGCGGCCGACTGTTACATCGTTATCCCCCAGGGCAGAACATGGCAGAACACGGCATGCCAATTCGTGACCCCCTATCTGCTGTACCACTGCGACTTTCTGCCTTGGCTACAAGTCTTGCAAATGCCAACCCAGATCAGCAGAGAACTGTAAAGACTTGCACAACTCTTGAAAACTCTTCTTATTTCATAGAATAATTTTCTTCTGTTTCATGCCATCGTGCAGTTGCTGGGTGAGAGCCTGTACCCACTGGTTGATCAATTGGAACATGAGTCAGCTGCAAAAGTCACCGGCATGCTTTTAGAGATGGATCAAACAGAAGTCCTGCACCTTATCGAGTCCCCTGAAGCTCTTATGACCAAAGTTGCTGAGGCGATGGCGGTTCTGCATAGCGCCAAGCAGCAGAAGAATCCGGCTGACCAACTAGCCAATCTATCACTCAACTGAAGACAATTTCTATTTCAATGTTTTGCTCCTGTCCTGGAAAATTACACCACATTTTAAAACTTGTGTGAACTTATCAGTTGCCTCTGACCATGCCATTTAAAATTGATGATTTTGAACACCATATGACACTGACTTTTCGGCTCAAAGATGTGGTGAAAACCTTGCAATTAGAGCTTGAAATGAGATTGTCGAACCGGGAGCTGGGGTTTGCATTCTCGATCATTTTTGAAGTCTGCAACATGGTCGCATGATGCCTGTCTGTATGTGTGGAGAAGTTTGTCTTACTTGAGAGATGATGAATTAGACTTGTGTCAAACACTATTGACCTTCCTCCCGCGCATCTCATCTTTCCTAACGGCAAGAGAAACTTGTTACGCTGGAAGTGGCGGATGCCATGAGCTGCTGCTATGCAGCTTCCCGTTGAACCAGTCGATCCGGTCCAATTTATATGATCATGCCATATTTACACCAAAGGCTTTGGCAAGTAGTTATGTGGGGTTTTAGCCTACTTGCAGAATTGTTGTGGTATTTTTTACAACATCCAATGTTTAAATTCTGGACTCAAACATTATTAGAATTCACCTTCCAATCTGCCTCCATATCACAACTCTGGTGGCCTGTTGTGTTCGTAAACTTGACGTGAACAAATATATGATCACTAGGTTTGAATTTTGAACTGAGGATTCCAACCCATTATGAATGGAGATGGAGTAGGTCCGTATTTTGTTTTGGGTCATCTCACCTGCCACTCAATTTCAGAAAAAAATGATGAAAAAGAATACATTTGGGGGAGTAATTCGAATAATAAAACCCGCACGGATGCCAGTTTCGGATTTAAAGTCAGTGATCATATCAGACAGATGATAGAAGATTAGAACAAGTTAAATTGACTCCTGACTAGACTGAGTATTGTATTTTGATTTTTGAGTTTAGTGCGGAGATTTTTGATACACATGTTTTTTTTCATTTTAATAGATTATGGGTTGAGTTGAGTTCTATTGAGATGTTTTCATTTAACTGAAAATGAAGTTCGAGTTGAAATTCGAATACAAAATTAAATTTTGAATTAAATTAAAAATATAAAAATTATTAAATTTTTTTTATCTTTCACCACATTTAAAAATATTTTAACTTGAATTTGAGACGATAGATTCCCTAATATCACCACCGGCCAATTTGCCATCACAACACCACCCTTGCCGGCATAGGCAGATCCACGGGGGCTGAGGGGGGCAGCCGACCTCAAATTTCACCTAAAATTCTTCTATCTATGGTAAAAAAAATTATATATATAAAAATAAATTTATATGTATAATTTCAACGAAATTTTTAATTTTGCCTTCCAAATTCAATCCAAAAATTTTTGATTATGTAATTTGCCCCTGAAAAAAAATTTCTGGTTCCGTCACTGCTTGCCGGGGGCAATTGGGATACATTTCTGAACTTTATGATCCGAGAAATGATCCATTGATCTAAACTAAATCAAATATTAATTCAATTTGACTTTGATTGGGATTAGGGCATATTTTATTTATGTGTTTGTTTGACTCCATCTCCATAATTAACTAGTAGGACCATTTTGATGATGTTTGTTAGTCGTTGAACATGTCCAAAATCAAA
>NQLW01000011.1:9248220-9259293 GCA_002312845.1 Kalanchoe fedtschenkoi
ATTTATGTAAATTTCAAAATCCTAGCTAAAGAGTTGGACTCTCAAATTTATTCTCTCATTTCAAGCTAATTGTTTTTTTCTATTAAGTCTATAATACTGAAATTAAATAATTAAAAAGTTTGATACTGAAATTGAAAATTTTAAAAAGTTCGGTACTTAATTTAAAAATGAGTTGTAGTTCAAGGTATGTTGTTATAGTTTACCCAAAAAATTAATTATGACAAAGTGTAATAAGCAAATTTGGCCTCCAAATATTAATTAAGTAATATAGAAGAAAAATAAATACATATTAATTCCTTTATTATTTTAATAATTCAGTTTTCGATTCGATCGATACATAAAGTACCAAAAATAATAACCGGACGATAATAATTTTGATATATCAGTTTGGTTTGACTGGACCATTAACCATCAAAACTGAATTATTTTGAATCGAATTAAATCGGTTCGATTCAATTTGGACAACTGCCCTATCAGCAACCAACAAACAACCTTTGGCGACGAAAACGTTGGCTCAATGTCGTTGGTGAATCCTGATCATCACTCACAACTGCGGCACCTCACCAATGCAGCAAGCAGCTCAGCTCGAGCCACATCTGCGCCACTCGCTCACCCACCGTTTCCCACATTCAAAAGCAATTCATTCATTGCAATAATCGAAAGATTAGAAATTAAAGATTACATTTTTATTTTTTAGGTTTCCATTTCCCCAATTCCATTCCACCAATTCAACCCCTTCTCACCTTTATTGTCTTCATCTCAATTCTTCCTCACATACAGATTTCTTCTTCTTATTTCCAACATCAATTTTGTAATCTGTCTTTGTTGTCTCCTCTTCCTCCGCCCCCCTTTCCCCGATTCCTTCCCCGCTCCTGTTCACGCTTCTTTCTCTGTCCTGGTATCAGTTTTCCCCGAGGGGAATAGGTGAGTATCGTTTCCTCTCCTCTTCATCTGGGTGTGATTTGGGGTCGGATTTGAGGTGGGGTTCGGCTCCGACTCGCAGATCCGGAGGCGTTTCTTGCGTGTTCGGTGAGCCCCCAATCGGTTTGGTTTTTCTGGGTTTGTTTCTTTCGATCGATCCGTGCGTTAGGGTTGTGTGGATTTTCGTGGTATGTTTATTTGGGTTTTTGATCGGTGGTGGAAAGTTTCCATCATGACGGCCTGACTTTGTGGCTGATTAGGTTTTCCAGTCTGTGTTCTAGGGCCTGTTTCAGATGGTGGCTTGTGTGTGATTGAGATTTGTTGATGTTGTCTGAATCTGTTGCTGGAATCTGATGGCTGTTTAGACAGTGTTTCTGGGTGTTAAAACTGTTGATTTGAATCATTTGATTGTCCCCGAAACTGCTGGCCTCTGGTGGTCTTAGTTTTATTGTGGCTTGTTGTTTAATCATATGAGAGATGGTTAGGATTTGAGCTTCAACTTGAACTTGATGTGTTTACTTGATTGAATGCCTCCTCTCCGTGACCATTAGATGTTTAGAACTTAAATGGCATAATTTGGTTTTTGGGTTGTCTGGTCGTATGTTTCGAATGCTGTCAGGTTGCTTGAGCCGTGGAAACGGCGTAGCAAAATCTAATGAAGAAATCTGGTTGCTTGTGGGTATTGGGTAAAGATGATTGTAGGTTTCGGATACTGAAAATAAATGAAGTGGGCAAGAGACTTAGCCGTTGGCTGTTTTGCCGGTTTACCGGTATCGTGGATTGTTAATGTCGTTATATACTCGTCTGACGAGTTACTGAACTCGGGGTTCAGACAATCATTAAACTGCATTGTGTATCTTGATTACCGTTGGGATTTTGTAGATTGTATGCTTGTATTAGTATGTGTGGCTTTTGTTCTTATAGCGCGTGCTTCATCTGAATAAAAACGCTCAACGGTATTTATGCAATTATTGTCATTTGTCGGCCGTTTATATAATAGCAAGAAATTTGATTGCATTGATTAGAATCTACGGCCATGAAAAATTAGAAACTGACGACATCATTTTTCTGTGA
The DNA here is from genome assembly GCA_002312845.1 of Kalanchoe fedtschenkoi. Lineage (NCBI taxonomy): Eukaryota > Viridiplantae > Streptophyta > Magnoliopsida > Saxifragales > Crassulaceae > Kalanchoe > Kalanchoe fedtschenkoi. The sequence continues at coordinate 9,250,216 of NQLW01000011.1, forward strand.
ATGATGTTTGCAGGTCTCTTCTTTATGTGAAATAATCGAGGCTCGGGACTCCCGTTTATAGCTATCAACACCGCCCTGATGCAAGGGCACAGAACCAGTCTCGGTTCTTCAACCGAAACTATTGAGTTTGAGCATGGCGCTGCAGGCAGCGGAGTTATAAGTGCAGAAATATTCTGGAATGATCGGCTACTGCCTGAATTTTTGCATACAGCTGGCACCACCGGAGTGACACATTATGGCTCTGCTGGTGCCGGGGGGCCGAATCTGAGCTTATGGAATCAAGGCGAGGGCAGTTCAAGCAGCATGCAAAACGCTGCTGGCCGCAGTGATCAGAAGTTGGAAAATGGATGGCCGGCTGGATCACTGAGTTCGGGAACGGATTCCGGATTTGAAGAATGGTTCAATTCACCCGCTTATTTGTCTCAAGATAACAACCATCCAAACGTTTCTGGTAATCACATTGTGAATATGCTGTTGGCTGGCGAGGCGAGTCATCAGACTCAACTGATTTCGAGCGTGGACGCTGGTTCTCAGAATCTCAATCTGAATGTTAGGGTCTCAGGGCAATCCAGCGATCGAAGTCAGTTTATAGAGCCTCATAATGCACACATGGCGAACTTTTCGGGGATCGGACAGAGGCCAGCTAGTCCCTCCAGCCATTCTTTAATTGCACCTGGTAATGCTAGTCATCTGATGGGAGGTGATCCTAGGAGATTCGATAATTCAAATGATGCGTTCCGATTGCCTCTTAAAAGAAAAATAATGGACGAAGATATCGGGCAGTCTTCTGCGAGCGGAAGCTCGGGATCCTACCAGCACGCAGAAGGTAGTAGCTTGCATCCTATACCTGTGGAGAGTTACGATTCCGGTTTGAATATTGCCGGGTCTCGCCTGCACCCTATCTATGGTCTCTCGGGAGGTGCTGTTTCGGAAAGTCTGCCTGACGTAAGCCAGGTAGATAATGGAAGAAACCATACGAGAAATCTCAGTTTAAGGTTGAGTTCATCGGTTCAGCCCTCTGCGCCGCGTAATATTGGTTCGACTGGTAGCGCTTTCACGCCTTCTAACGACGGTGGATTGCAACACTCGAGTGTGCTTGTGCCACCACCTCTGACGCCGTTCATAGCTGCGCCGGAAGGTTCCAGTCAGCAGACCCATCCCGCTGCGCCGCATGCGGTGCTTCCCCGAAACGCCCAATCGTTTAGACGAAGCAGAGGCTCTGGTTCGAGATCTGCCAACTCATCTGGCGTTGTCATTGGTGAGCGTGCTGAGGCGCTGCATGCTGAAGCTACCTTGAGAATGTCGAGACAACTGATAGAGCGTCATATGCGAGCGCACCAACTGATTCATGTTTCAAGAAGCAGGAACATGTCTGCATCTCATGGAAATGGTAATGCTCCGGCGATCAACCCTTCCGACTCGGCCCCTGCGCCTATTCCTCTCCCGGTTCCATCTATAGGGTCTGATCCTAACCCCAGTGCCAACAACCCAGTCGGACGCACATGGGGTCCCGGGCACAGTTTCTCTTCAGGACAACGGATTACTGATATTATGAGGAGATCGGCGTTCATGACTGGCGGGCCTGATCATGCAGGCGCCAGCAACAATCAGTCCCCGCCAATGCTGGGTGCCGCTCCTTCACGCCAGGCGGTGTCTTTATCTGGAGTAAATGGCCAAGCAAATCAACTTGCGCACAGAAGACTGGCATTGCTGATGCAAAGACGGGGTAGCGGCTTGCCCAGTATCCCTCACTCTTTGCAAAGTCTTGGCGCAGCTGGTGATGATAGAAGCAGACTATTATCGGAGGTTAGACTCATAACTTCGCATCCTCTCCATACCTGTTTAGAATACTAGTATAGATAGTAAACTTCTACTTCGATAATGCGTGAACAGTATTTACTGGTTTTAGACTAACCATAAATGAGATGGAAAGTTAACGGTAAAATTATTTTTTCCCGTGAAATTTTGTTTTATCGCATGTTATTTTTGTTTTCATTTTCCATGTAAACCTAGTACAAAGTTTTTTTTCCTAAAAAAAACATAAATTTCCATCCCACAAATTTCCAAGAATCAAACAAGAGGGTAAAAGTAAAATTCACGCTTGTTATTGGCTTATTAATGCTAAATTTGAAACAAATTGATTACTGATAAGTGAATTTCATTATTAGGCTATGTTGCACAGAAACTCTGAGAGGGTTACGTATCCGTACCCATTTCTAGAATTTAAACTTTAAGAAATTTGAAAAACTTCTCCTTAGCGGCTTAATTACTAATTCTATGTTTGAAAAATGTTGAAAATTTGCTTATATATGTTTGTTGGATGTCTGTAACTATGAAGTATAATATTTATATCCCATTTTTGCTCATAAAAATTAAATGTTTGTGAATTTCTCAGAAAAAGTAAGAATAATAGATTTTGAAAGGATTTTAGTAATTGTTTTTGTGCCATACCCGTTTCGTAATAATTTTAAAATTCATGTTTTCACGTACCCGTTCCTGTATCGTGCAACTTAGGTATTAGGATTCAGATTCACTATCTAAATTGAAATATTGCTGGTATTTAGATCTCTCGCTTGTCATTTGAGCACGTAAAGTTATTGTGTCAGTTGTCTGATCTGTAGCTTGTGGGATGCAGATTTGGAGTGCCTTGGACAGTATGCGAAGAGGGGAACCTCTGCGACCCGAAGTAAGAGTTTCGTGCTAGAGCTGGAAAATGTCATTCGTTTGCATTTATTTCAAAAGATGTGATATTCAAAAGAGGAAAAACCGATTGAGTTACACCTCATATTGGTTAGAGATTACCGTTTGTAGTTGAAAATTGGATTTATGTTCACATCCTGTTTTTTGAATGTATCACAGGATATGATGATACTCGACCAGTCTGGACTGTTGGGAATGGCTGCGGAATTGCATGACAGGCACAGGGACATGAGGCTGGATGTCGACAACATGTCTTACGAGGTGCGTGAATCTGTTTACTCAGCCCGGTGATGCTCGGGCCTGTTTGCACGGGGAGCCTCGTCGTCTGATTTGATTGCGGTTGTTTTTGTAGGAACTTCTGGCACTGGAGGAGAGCATAGGAAATGTGAACACAGGACTGACGGAAGAAGCTGTGATGAAGAGCCTGAAGCAGCACAAGTTTGCACCGGCTGATGCGCCGAACGAAGAAGAAACCGAGCCGTGCTGCATTTGTCAGGTAATTAGAAATTTAGAACCCCTCCATAAAAAGTACGATATATACAACGCTGGTAATCAGTGTGTAAAAAATCAGTGATTTACACGTTATCCGGTTGTTGGCTGATTTGCGAATCGCTTTCCAGGAGGAGTACAGTGAAGGTGAGGACCTGGGAGTCCTGGACTGCGGCCACAACTTCCACACAGCGTGCGTCAAGCAGTGGCTGATGGTGAAGAACTTGTGCCCCATCTGCAAAACCACCGGACTGGCTTCAAAATGAGGTTTTACATAGTGTATTATAGGGTTTCGGATGTTGACAGAAATCTGCGCGCACAGCTTCTCTCTCTCTCTTTTTAGCGCCAACCTGTAGGTCTTTTCTCATCTACCTTAACGACATAAGAGTTATGATACTCTGGAGCTCATCTTGGCTGTGCTTTTGCGTTTCCTACTTCATTTCTGGCTCGTCTTTTTCTGCTTGTTTAGGTTGCAGGTGTTTGCAAGACAAGCTTCCTCGACTGGCCGTCAGACAGCTAAGATTCTGAGAATGTGCGAGCAATGCATTGACAGGTTCTAAGGTACTTTTGGCAGCATAGTATTTTTTAGTTGTCTGCCGTCCAGGAAGCTTAGTAATCATCACCGGCTTCTATCCTCATCCGACGCTGCCTCCAGTTCACAGCCGGAAGCAACTCTATATAAGTTTCTGGCCCACCATGTCAGCTAGATATCTTCGGCACCCAAGAAAATACAGTGAAACTCTGTGGCTGATGGGCGGAGGGAATGGTAGCTGGGTCTGTCTACCCGGCAAGCTCTTGCTCGCCTGGGTTTTGCTTTTGCACACAGTTGCTAATGTGGCCGTTTTGGCAGCCACGGACTGGAAGGTTTACATAGTCCATATGGACAAGGCGCTCATGCCGAAAGCCTTCGCCAGCCACCGCAGCTGGTACGCCTCGGCTGTCGAGTCTCTCGGGCCGAGCCTCGACCAGTCCTCTGGGTCTCCGCCGAGGCGGATTGTTTACACTTATGATCACGTGGTTCACGGCTTCAGCGCGGCTTTGTCCGAAGAGGACCTGACGGCCTTGAGTAAGGTCCAAGGCTTCGTGTCCGCTTACAGAGACAGAAGCGCCACGCTGGACACTACGCACACGTTCGAGTTCCTGAACCTGAATGACGCGAGCGGCCTGTGGCCGGCTTCGGATTACGGCAAGGACGTGATTATCGGGATGATCGACTCGGGAGTGTTGCCCGAGAGTGATAGTTTTAGGGACGACGGGATGAGCGGCGTGCCGAGCAGATGGAAGGGTGCGTGCGAGTCGGGTCAGGAGTTCAACGCCTCCATGTGCAACAAGAAGCTGATCGGTGCGAGGTTTTTCAACAAGGGACTGATAGCGGCGAGGCCCGGCGTGAACATCAGCATGAACTCGCCGAGGGACACGTTCGGGCACGGGAGCCACACGTCGTCCACGGCCGCCGGTAACTATGTCGACCGCGTATCATTTCTTGGATACGGAAAGGGGACGGCGAGAGGTATGGCGCCGCGCGCGAGGGTGGCCATGTATAAGGTCATATTCGACGAAGGACGCTACGCTTCTGACGTTCTGGCCGGGATGGACCAGGCCGTGGCGGACGGGGTCGACGTGATATCCATCTCCATGGGATTCGACGGTGTTCCGCTGTACAAAGATCCGATAGCCATTGCTGCCTTTGGCGCGATGGAACGAGGGATCTTCGTCTCGTCTTCGGCAGGGAACTACGGTTCTGTCCCCGGTGCCCTGCACAACGGGATCCCGTGGGTTCTCACGGTTGCGGCTGGCACGATAGATCGCTCGTTCGGCGGGACTTTGACACTCGGCAGCGGGTTCTCCGCCTTCGGATGGAGCTTGTTTCCTGCTGGTGCCACCTCCCTCTTGCCAATCATATATGATAAGAATATATCCGGCTGCAACTCGATCGCTTCGCTTTCGGAGGCTCCGCGAGGCATCATCGTCTGCGAAGACACCGCAGCCCGCAACAGATCTTCTCCGTCAGTTTTCGAGCAGATAGACTACGTCTCCAACTCGAACGTCTCGGCCGCGATCTTCATCTCAGATGAAACCGACTTCTCCGACATAGAGTTCTTGTCGTTCCCGGGACTGGTGATCAGCTCCAAGGACGGATCAGCAGTGGTCGACTACGCCACAAGCGGCGCCAATCCGCGTGCAAAGATCACATTTCAGCAGACAGTGACCAGAACAAAGCCTGCTCCAGCAGTTGCCTCCTACAGTTCCAGAGGCCCGTCCCCGAGCTGCCCCGGGGTCCTCAAGCCGGACATCATGGCGCCCGGATCACTCGTCCTGGCCGCGTGGCTTCCTTATGACACCACCGGTCAAATAGGTGAAGACATTTTGCTTTCCAGCGACTACAATATGATCTCCGGAACGTCCATGGCTTGCCCCCACGCAGCCGGCGTGGCGGCGCTCTTGAAAGGCGCCCACCCCGAATGGAGCGCGGCAGCGATCAGATCAGCCATGATGACTTCCGCGAATCCGTTAGATAACACCTTGGCCCCCATCAAAAATCTCGGCCAAGGGCTCGCTTCGGCCTCGCCCCTCGCCATGGGAGCCGGCCATGTCGATCCCAACAGAGCGCTTGACCCGGGTCTGATCTACGACGCATCTCCTGCGGACTACGTGGCTCTCCTCTGCTCGCTCAACTACACCAAGCAGCAGATATCAACCATCACTAGAACCAGCACCAACTCTTGCCCGAACTCGCCGGCCTCCCACGACCTGAACTACCCTTCGTTCATCGCCTTGTACGGGAAGCAATCCACATTGCACGCCGCGACGTTTCAGAGGACCGTGACGAACGTCGGGGTCAGTGAGACGAGGTATAGGGTGGAGCTGGACGTGCCTCAGGAGTGGAATGTTAGAGTGAGTCCTGCAACGTTGGTGTTTGGGAAGATGTATGAGAAGCAAAGCTACACGGTTAGCTTGAGTTACACAAGTCCCTCTAAATCTGCAAGTGTCGAATTTGGATCGATCGTCTGGGTGGAAGAGAATGGGAAGCATAGAGTCCGAAGCCCCATTGTGGTGTCACCGGAGCTGAAGTTATAATAATGATTGTACAGAAATGAGGAAAATGTTGGGGGCTGTTTTGTGAATCTAAATAATAATAAACTACAGGCAGTAGCTTGTGGAACAAGGTATCGAAAATTTGTGAGAAGAATGTTTCTTCTTTTCATATCATCTACGCATCATGTGTAGTTGAGTTTGTGTAGGATCCGAACACCATGAGTCTGATAGGTTTGATAGCACAATTATATTAAAACAGCAATTCACATTCGGGGAGACTTGACGGATGGAGTCTCTGCACATTCGGGACAAGTGTGGAGTCTCTGCACCAAATTTAAGCCGGCTCTGAAGAGGCACAGTTTTCTAAAATCTAAAAATATAATATAATAATTATGTGTTTGGAGTCTCTGCCTAGGGATTCTGGATTGCCGCCACGACTTCCACACAGTGTGTGTCAAGCAGAGGCTGATGGTGAAGAACTCATGCCCCTTGTGCAAAACCTACCTCCACGCAGTGTGTCAAAGCAATTCTGCCAAGCTACGAGCTCGCTTCAAAATGAGGTTTTACATGGAGTGTATTATAGGGTTTTGGATGTTGACAGAAATTATTCGTGCAGGATACACTAAGGCTGTGTGTTTGGTTTAGGGAAAATTTAGTGGAAAGGAAAATGTGGAGGAAAATTGATAAAATGCAATGTTTGGTTTAGATGGAAAATATGAGGGAAAGAAAATTATGTGAAAAGTTAGAAGGAAAGTTAATGTAAGTTGAAAGAAGTTTTGAAATTTTTCTTCAAATTTTCCATTTTAAACCAAATAAAAGAAAATAAGATGGAATCCATCACTTTCCATCAAATTTTCGTTTCCCTATATTTTTCCCTAAACCAAACACAGCCTTACCGTTTGTTTGGTTTAGAAAAGTTGGTGGCAAAGGAAATGATGGGGAAAATAAAATTTTTTGTCAGATTTCATATAATTTTCATCTTGTTTGGTGAAGGGAGTAAAATACAAGGAAATCATCAAAATATTCTATAATTCAAACAAATTTTTCATGCTATTTTCATTTTTTTTTTGTTAGCGATATACTCAACTTAGTCAACAAGAAATAAACGTCTCAGATAAATCTTATTAGGAGCCGTCAAATGTCTATCTTATTATTTTCAGTTCTTATCGAGAGTAGTCAAACATATGTAACAATTTATTGTTTTCCAGTTTTTATGATCTTCGACAAGCATCACTATATATATTGCAACACATACATCGATTCAATATACACTTCATATCATAACTTTCACATGGGATGATCAGACGCCGAAATGGCCTCACAAACTCGTTACATGGCTTTTGAAACGATCACAATCATGAATATTCAACACACCAACATATCTTCCCACATCAAACTCACCCACACCAATCTTCTAGTTTGAAAACTTAGCTTTAGAAGGCTTCGATCTCGTCGGACATGTTGATGGATCCAAGCCCAACTCCATGCGTGAAAGTGTTGAAATACAATCCTACTTATAACATCTGGCTTCGATAGGACAAGCTGATATTAAACGCTAGGTATCTATATTAATTCTATTCAACCTCTGATTTCGACCTCTCTACATTTAAAGATGTCTAAAAAAGACTCCTCAAATTTTTTTGCCAATACGAGCCATTCCCGTGTTATGTGTCTCTCAAAGCTAAGCTGATGAAGAATCCACGTGGTTCACGTCCAATAGCCGAATTTCTTCAAAATATGCGAACTACAACAAACTTAGTGACTCTAATTGAAAGTTTTGTTTCTAATAGCGATTTGATGCTATTTGTTCTTGCTAGTTTAGGACATGATTATAAGGAGTTTATTATTGTGCTTTGCGCCAAAGATATTATGATTGGTTTCTTCAAGCTTCATGACAAAGTGATCGACTATGCCATGCATCTTCAATAAGAGGATTATCAATTTTTGGCCTTATATTCAGGTCCTGCCTACACCAATTGCACCTCTAAGTTTTATTAAGAAGCTGCCTTAATATTATAGCAAGTCCACATCTGGATCTTAAGAAACTGATGTTGGTGGTTATCGTGGCTCTAACTGGAATCAATGGCGCAATAATATAAGCACTGACAACTACAACTCCCAATCCTGCCAGCCCATTGTTTTTTGTGACACACTATTAAGGAGTGTGCTGCAGCGGTTCCTCTGGGACTATGATGTTCAACCAGCAGCTAACTCATCGGATGCTACTCATCATGTCACTATTGATATTAGTATTTTTTTTTCAATTTACTAGTTATGGAGTTCCAGACAAAATCCACCTTGGTAATTATGGAATATGTTTGAAAATACATATATAGGCACACATCACCCACATACTTCCACTCATTTTTTCTCCACATCCATCACATTTTATATTTAATATTTATAAAAAATGTGAAATTTGTAAAAGAAAATAATATATCATGATGTATAAAAAGTGAGTTATCAAAATAAAGTAAATTATTCAAAGGTGGTCTAACTACTACTTAAACTATTGCGATTTTATACAACATTCAGCATCAAACACTTAATTTTTCAGAACAAACACTTACAAACAATATAAATCATAAAATTATGTTCCAACAATTAACTTAACAATTCGCATTGAGGCTTATTTTGTTTAAACCGTCATTAAGATTGCCAGTTTGGAAAGAGCAAAAACCGCAGTCGTTATAGCGGTTTGACACAGGCAAAAAGCACCTTTGTTTAGTTGTCACGAAAGTAAACCGCCTTCGACAGGAATAATTTGTCGATTTGTGTTATTGTAAGGGTGTGTTGGGTTTAGGGAAAGTTTCATGAAAAGGAAAATTGGTGGAAAATAGAATGAAAATTAAA
>NQLW01000011.1:9259710-9332535 GCA_002312845.1 Kalanchoe fedtschenkoi
ATTATGAGAAAGGATGCTAAGCGAATTCAAAGTCATCCAAAACAAAATAATTTTGGTGTGAAATCGGATGGTTTTGGAAGAAAATAAAGTGGTTTTGATATTAATAAAATAAATTATTTTTTACTTTACAACAATGTTGATGATTTACCATTGCAATTCAAAACTAAGTCGTTTTGATCTGAATGTATTTAATAGCTAATTCGTTTTGATTTGAATCTATTTAATTTTTGAGCTCCGGATCAAAATCCAATGAGAAATGAGATTTGGAGATATGAATCTATATTTATTCATGGAAACACAATTAGATAATGGTTAATATTTCATGGTATCTTCTTAATTCGGGATAGAATAATTTGTGAAATTTTGTTTTGATAAGTATTGGTGCTTGAAATGTTATAAAATATATTAGTGTGTAAAAATATGTTTTTAATGAGTATAATTGACATTATTTTAATTAAAAAAAGTATAAATCATGAAATTCATTTAAAATAACTTAATCTCTGATAATATTTCATTGTTTACTCCGAAAGACGAATGCGAGAGCTTTTCACTAGAAAAATCAAACTGATGATTTATGATTGAGTTTGAAAATTCATTAAATTTTTAACGCAAAAATCAACTTTCTGGACTGCTGCCACGAAGATATATAAACAACCCATTTGATTTGATTTGATGGTAAATCCATGCATATTGAATAGGAGATGGCGATGATAGATTGGGAAAAAAATCGTTGAAGTTGATCGATTGTTCTTACGCAGCTGGCCAGGAACATATAAGTTTGAGGGGAGGGAAGGGCAGGGCTATCCATGCATCATGTCCACCAGATAAATCGATCTCAGTACCCAAGACAAGAAGTTAAGGGCCGAGGATGAGTGGTGGGAATGGTGGTAGCCGGGTTCGTCAACTCGGCAGGCTCTTGCTCGCCCGGGTCTCACTTTTGCTCTCAATCGTTATTGTTTCCATTTCAGCCGCGGACAGGTCGGTTTACATAGTCCATATGGACAAGTCTCTCATGCCGAAAGCCTTTGCCAGCCACCACAGCTGGTACGAGTCCGCTGTCGAGTCTCTCGGGCCGAGCCTCGACCAGTCCGCCGGGTCTTCGCCGAGGCGGATTGTTTACACTTATGATCAAGTTGCTCATGGCTTCAGCGCGGTTTTGTCCGAAGAGGAGTTGGCGGCCTTGAGAAAGGTCCCAGGCTTTGTGTCGGCTTACCGAGACACAAGTCCCACGCTCCACACTACGCACACGTCGGAGTTCTTGAAGCTGAATGATGCGACCGGTTTGTGGCCGGCTTCGGAGTACGGGAAGGACGTGATCATCGGGACGATCGACACGGGAGTGTGGCCCGAGAGTGATAGTTTCAGGGACGATGGGATGACTGAAGTGCCGAAGAGGTGGAAGGGAGCGTGCGAGGCGGGTCGGGAGTTCAACGCCTCCATGTGCAACAAGAAGCTGATCGGTGCGAGGTTCTTCAGCAAGGGGCTGATCGCTGCGAGGCCCGACGTGAACATCAGCATGAACTCGCCGAGAGACACGGATGGGCACGGGACTCACACATCGTCCACGGCCGCGGGGAACTACGTGGACCACGCGTCATTTTACGGATACGCCAAGGGGACAGCGAGAGGTATGGCGCCGCGGGCGAGGGTGGCCGTGTATAAGGTTGTTTTCAAAGAAGGTTGCGTGGCTTCTGACGTTTTGGCTGCGATGGACCAGGCCGTGGCGGATGGGGTCGACGTCTTATCCATCTCCATGGCGTTCTTGGATGACCGGATATACAAAAATCCAATAGCCATCGCGTCATTTGGCGCGATGGAAAGAGGGGTCGTCGTGTCATGTTCGGCGGGGAACAGCGGCCCTGTCTACTTTTCTTTGCTCAACGGGTACCCTTGGGTTCTCACAGTTGGGGCCAGCACGATAGACCGCGCGTTAGGCGGGACTTTGACCCTCGGCAACGGGTTCTCGGCCTTCGGATGGAACACGTTTCCTGGCAGCGCCACCCCCGCCTTGCCCATCATATATGACAAGCGTCTATCCATCTGCGACTCGCTCGACTCGCTTTCGAAAGCTCCTCGAGGTATCATTTTCTGCGAACGTCACGATATGAAGCCGTCGATTTACACGCAGATAGAAACCGTCGCCAGCTCGAATGTCTCGGCCGCGATCTTCATCACTGACTACCCCTACGACTTGGGTTTGGCGTGGAACTTCTCTACCTTCCCGGGTTTGGCGATCAGCTCCAAGGCCGCCTCGGCAGTGTTGAAGTACGCCAAGAGCGGCGCCAGTAATCCTAACGCGACGATGAGGTTTCAGCAGACTTTGCTGGGTACAAAGCCTGCTCCAGCAGCTGCCTTCTACACCTCCACAGGCCCGTCCTTCAGCTGCCCCAGGGTCCTCAAACCGGACATCATGGCGCCCGGAACAGACATCATTGCCGCCTGGAATCCGAATGACGCGACCGGCCGCATAAGGAAAGACATTTTGTTTTCCAGCGAATACAACATAGCCTCCGGGACATCCATGTCCAGCCCCCACGCAGCCGGCGTGGCGGCGCTCTTGAAAGGCGCTCACCCCGAGTGGAGCGCGGCAGCGATCAGGTCAGCCTTGATGACGTCCGCGAATCAGTTGGATAACACACTGGCGCCCATCAAAGATCCCAACACCGAGGCTACCGCCTCGCCGCTTGTAATGGGGGCAGGCCACATCGATCCCAACAGGGCGCTCGACCCGGGTCTCATCTACGACGCGTCTCCTGCGGACTACGTGGCCCTCCTCTGCTCCCTCAACTACACCAAGCAGCAGATCACGGCCATCACTAGAAACAGCACCTTCTCTTGCAAAAACTCCTCGTCGCCCCAAGACTTCAACTACCCATCCTTCATCGCCCTGTACCAGAAGCCATCCACATCTTACGCTGAGACGTTTCGGAGGACCTTGACCAACGTTGGGGGCGGCGCGACGAGGTACAAGGTGGAGGTGGACGTGCCGAAAGGGTGGAATGTGACTGTCAGTCCTGCAAAGTTGGTGTTCGGGAAGAAGCACGAGAAGCAAAGCTATACGCTTAGCTTGAGATACACAAGTGCCTCCAAACGTGAAAATGACGGATTTGGCGCGATTGTTTGGGTGGAAGAGAATGGGAAGCACCGAGTCCGAAGCCCCATTGCCGTCTCACCGGAGCACACGTTCTGATAATGATTCTACAGGAATATGTTGATGCTGCGGCTAAATGAATAATCAATTCAATAATTTGTGGAATAATAATATTTTTCACGACAAGTTAAAAAAATTTAAAATGATAATATTGTTAATGGGTGTCCGCAGGTTCAAAATGAGTGGGAGTAAGTAGGTGATGTGTGCATACATATATAGGGGGAAAATTCAATGGTTTCTGAACCATCACCGATTACTCAATTGCGATCAGAATTATCATAATTTTTAAAAAGGGTGCGATGAAAAAAAATTGGACTGATTTTTTAAAATAAAATTCACCATTATATTCCAAAATTAATATTATTATTATAAGCCTTAGATTTGTGTGTGAAAATTATGTTATTTGGTTATCAAAAGACGTCGTTTTCTTTATGTGCACAAAACGATATAATTTATTTTGATAACCAAACAACATAATTTTTGCAACAGATCTAAGTCTTATAATAATGGGAAAACTACAAAAATGGTGTATGAACTATCATTTTTTTACAAATTGCGAGCGTAACTATTGATTTTTGTAATTTTCAGGTTTTTACTTTTCTGGGGTCATGTTGTAATTAAATAAACTTCAATCTCATCCAGAAATATTTTAGTCTAATTACTAATTGAACCCTTACCCTTTGTTAATCAAAACAATATCGTTTTGACTTTTGACCTATTTTATTTTTTATATAAATTTATCTTATAAATCTCATTTCTATTTTATTTATTTATTTTTCATTTAATTTAAGAAAATGGAGATTAGAAAATGTAGAAGCACACCCGGTAGGAACCCAAAAAATGTTGGATTAGACATCAAGTGAAGTTAGGGACTAGCAGCCCGGATGGAAAGTAACCCCACAAAATTGGTGTTTCCAGATTCAAAAGCTTGAGGCTTTTCAAGGAATTGGTGGCTGTTGGGAGGGTTTGAGAAATTGTTTAATTAAATGTTAAGGGTTTCAAGAGTTCCAAAGTTGATAATGTTGCTAGGGATGAGCTAGAGATTTGGTTTGCTAAGTGTGTTGTCACGAATCAATCCAAAAAGACCCAAAATTGAAGTAATGAAGCCAACCACATTCCCTATAAAATCACAACCCACATAAACATATCTTCATCTCCGAATTCTTGCACAAAATATGTCCCAGTAATATGTTTTTTGGGTTCCTACCGGGTGTACTTCTACATTTTATAATATTCATTTTCTTAAATTAAATGAAAAATAAATAAATAAAATAGTAATGAGATTTATAAGATAAATTTATATAAAAAATAAAATAGGTCAAAAGTCAAAACGATATTGTTTTGATTAACAAATGGTAAGGGTTCAATTAGTAATTAGACTAAAATATTTCTGGATGAGATTGAAGTTTATTTAATTACAACATGACCCCAGAAAAGTAAAAACCTGAAAATTGCAAAAATCAATAGTTACGCCCGCAATTTGTAAAAACATGGTAGTTCATACACCCTATAATAATATTAGTTTAGGAATGCAATGATAAATTTTATTTTAGAAAATCAGTTCAATTTTTTTTTCATCGCACCTTTTTTAGAAATTGTGATAGTTCTGACCGCAATTAGGTAAGTGATGATAGTTTAGAACCCCTTTTAAATTTTATCCCTACATAGATATTTAGTAATGTGGATTTTGTCTGGACCTTCATAGCGAGTAAATTAAAAAATATCAATGTCAAGAGGTACGTGATGAGTAGCACCCGAGTTAAAGAACTAGTATTTGTTAGATGATGAAGCAGTCTAAGTTAAGTTTACTGTTAATTGAACATCGTGGTTTCGGAGGAACTACCGCAGGTTGTGACATTCCTCTCGATAGTGTGGTTCAGAATATGATAGAAATCACAAAAAATAATGGGCCGTAAGGATCGAGAGTTGTAAATGTTAGTACTGATATTATTACGCCATTAATTCCCGTTAAAGTCACAGTAGCCACCAATATCAGTTCGCTATGATCCAGAGGTGGACTTGCTATAGTATTATGGCAGCTTATTATAAGACTTAGAGGTACAATTGGTATTTGCAGGACCTGGATACAAGGGCGAAAAATGAAAATTCACTTGTTGAAGATGCATAGTATAGTTGATCACTTTGTCATGAAGTTTGGAGAAATCAGTTATAGTATTTTTAGCACGAAGCGCAATAATGAACTCTTTATAATCATGACTTAAGCTAGCAAGAACAAATAGCACCAAATCACCATTACAAATAGGATTTCCAGTTTGAGCAAGTAAGTTTGTTGTAGTTCGCATATTCTGAAGAAATTCAGCTATTAGATGCGATTCACTTGGATTCTTCATGAACTTAGCTTCGAGAAACACATGTAGAATAGTTCATATTGGCGAAAAACTTGAGGAGTCTTTTGTAAACATCCTTGAATGTCGGGAGGTGGAGAAATCAGTGGTTTAATAGCGTCAATCAATGGTCGATGCATGTAGGGTTGAGTGGGGTCAGATGACCCCGCTCAAAAAAATATTTTCATCTATATTTTTATGTTATTTTACGTTATGAGGTTCAAAATGGTTATAATAAACCTTTTAAAATACAAAATACCCCTCTAAAATTAAATAATACAACTAATATACCCATTCTATGTGATTATTTTATATTTGTCTCCTCCCAATATTTTTCTGGATCCGTTCCTGACGTCAATACAACTACCAATTATAGTGTTCATATCAACTTGTCCTGTCGACGCGAAGTGGTATAAACATAATTGGCCACATTCAACACTTTCATGGATGGAGCTGATTAGGATCCTTCGCGCAAGCCTCTCAGATATCAGGAGATTATTGCTTGGTTTGTGCTATCAATTTTAAAGGTTGAACTCATAATGTCCGAATCCTGCACCAAATCTCAGCTATTCATAAGGGCTAAGGCTGTGTTTGGTTTAGGAAAAATTTGAGAGAAATAAATTTGTTTGAAAATAACTTAAAAATTTGTGAGAAAATGAGAGTGAAAGTTTGTAGAAAAATTAGGATGAATTTCATTGGAGAATACATTTTTTTTTCACCAAATTTTCTAAACCAAACACACTCTAAATGAATAAATATAAAAAGATAGAACAATAACGTAACACGTGTACTTACTGATCAACCACTTTGAAGTTATGACGTGGTAGTTTGACAAGTGACATTAAACATTGTAAAATAAAAAAAGATTAGAACTAATGAATATTTGACACGCATCATTTTGATTTTTCAACGCGACATATGTGACACATCCTTATTAGTGGTGTTAATGATTAGTTAAGAATTTCTCATCCGAAAGTTCAAGAATTATAAATTTAAGAATTAATTAATAAATATAATATAAATATATATAACTCTAAAATTTAACTTTTCTAGTATCTTTACCATCTCTCATGTAATCAATCATGGTAATTGATGCTGTAAATCGTAACATGATGACAAATTTTCGATAGCTTGTTCCACAAGCTATTGTCTGTAGTTTATTATTATTTAGATTCACAAAACAGCCCCCAACATTTTCCTCATTTCTGTACAATCCTTCCTACGTCCTCAGCGCCGGTGACACCACAATGGGGCTTCGGACTCTATGCTTCCCCTTCTCTTCCACCCAGACGATCGATCCAAATTCGACACTTGCAGATGCTGAAGGACTTTTGTAGCTCAAACTAAGCGTATAGCTTTGCTTCTCGTGCTTCTTCCCAAACACCAACGTTGCAGGACTCACAGTCACACATTCCATTCCTTTGGCACGTCCAGCTCCACCTTGTACCTCGTCTCGCTGTCTTCAACGTTCGTCAGGGTCCTCTGAAACATCGCGGCGTGCAATGTGGATGGCTTCCCGTACAAGGCGATGAACTATGGATAGTTCAGGTCGTGGGAGGCCGGCGAGTTCGGGCAAGAGTCGGTGCTGTTTCTAGTGATGGTTGATATCTGCTGCTTGGTGAAGTTGAGTGAGCAGAGGAGAGCAATGTAGTCCGCAGGAGACGCGTCGTAGATATGTCACGACCCGAAAAAAATGTGGGTCGCGATGGCGTTTGACTTGTCTCTTTTTGACCTTTAGTCAAACAAGCCTCAGCGAAGAAAATTCAAAATCAAATAATTCAACACACAAACTAATCAAATACATTAAAATTCCAAGCTGTTAATAACAACTCAAGATCTTGCCCAAGTACATCAGAGCGACAACTAAAGAGGGTAACAAAGATAAGGAAATTACATAACTACAGATTGGAAGGAGTTAACCGAAGACTGGATGGCACCGTATCGAAGAGCTCGCTCGTTGCTACCCAAACACCGTTGCTATTGACCGACTACTGATCTGAAAAGAGAGTTTTAATATTGGGGGTGAGTCAAAAGACTCACTCTATGAGTAAATAACCCGCTACGTATTTGGCGAGCCGAATGGGGAAAATTCCTTTTATTTTAGTTAATATCTTATTAGTCACGTGCGGCTCGCACACTGTTCGTACATTTGTTGCGTACGTGGGGGTTTATTTATCATTCCGTTGGCACATATATTTCTTTCATATCATAAGCCCTTTTTGGCTAGGCCCTTTTTGGCCAAATGCAAACGTGAATGCGTGATGCACAGACATGAACTGCGACGGAAGCCCTTCTTGGCTAGGCAGTCGTCACTGCCGATCCGGATCATCAAATCATATAACAGAACGCGATATTATCGCGGAAACAGAACGTCGCAGACATGATGCAGTGTGTATGCATATGAATGAATGCTCAAGATAACAATTTTTCTTTTCCACATGAGTATATATTGTTCACATATTATACTCATTATTCTTATTTAATAGTCACATATTTAATTTTGTACGAAAAGAAATACGTAGGAATTATTTACTCACCGTTACAATCGAGGGTAATCATCTGACTTAGATGACTTAACACACTTAATAGTCCACCTCTTCATGTCAAGCTAGCCACGTAGCTAATCCTTTTCCAAATACCATCTAGACACAACATCAATACTTTTAATTTATATCTGACTAATCCATAGATGTTCGAAAGGCACTAATAGTTCTTGTTATCATACATAGCAGCCAAGAGATTAATTTGTCAAACCACTGTTCCCTCTATGCGCACAGGCCATGAAATACTTGTCATGGACCATAATTAAAGTAATACACTACTACCATAAAATTTATAGAACCAACATAACCAACTTAATCTTGTTTTTACCTCAAAGTCACTGGATTCGAAATAAAACAAGCATCAACCTAACCAACTAAACCTGATTTTATAGTTTACTTGCTGCTTTTAAATCTTTAACTACATATTTCTTCTCATCGTTAACTCTTTAAACACAGATTTAACAGTCCAACTTTAGCCGCTAATAACTTCATAACCAGACACCATTAGCTTACGATTTTTATACCGCTAGAAAGCTTGTTTCGAGCTAAATAATTTAGACACAAGAATTGCTTAATTTGGATATCGTAAGCTTAAGATTCAGACTCTTGAATTTGGATGGTCGAGCTGTCTACGTCTAACAGACAGGTTTGTACTCCTTTACTTCGGAACGTTATTTCTTCCTAATCTGGTGGAATTAGGAAACATGTCACATATACATAGAAACTACGTTTCACATAGAACATGTTTAAAGAAAGAACTAAATTTCATTACCACAACAGGAAGATATTGAGGTCCGAAGTTAGTAGGGAAAACTGCCCAACCCAGCAGGCAGCTTCATACTCCTATCTTTCAAACCAGTTATCTCATTACTCCGGTTGAACTAGAACTCGAAATTTATATGGTTGGAAAGATTTTTTTATGTAGATTAATTTAGAATCAAGAAACACTCCAATTCATCAACCAAAACTCAGTTTACAGCTACGCTAAAGTTAGTAAGTAAAGACGTGCGCACCTCCAAATTGATTAATGGCTGCTGCTCCTCGAGTGGCTACTCATACTTATGACCCGGAGAACCAGCACCCACTGATCCTCTAGATCCATCATCCTCTGACCCTATAGATCCATCCTGAACAAGAGAGATCGGAATGTCGATCATGTTGATGCGAGGGAGAAGGTCTTCGATTTGGTTTGGGATTGAGAGGGGGAGGCGGCTGGGATGAAATTAACAGGATTTTTTTTTCTTTTTTTTTCTGCTTCTTCTTATTTTTGTATACTACAATCTAGGTGCTCTCCTCTTTTTGCTGCAGAAATTGGGAAGATAGTGGGTTCTTTCGGCTATGAATCATTAGAGGGGTGACCCACCAAACCTCTTTAATCATACAAATATTACAAGATAAGACCCGGGTCGAGCGCTCTGTTGGGATCTACATGGCCGGCTCCCATGGTGAGGGGCGAGGCCGAAGCGAGCCCTTGGCCGAGATCTTTGATGGGGGGCAAGGTGTTATCTAACGGATTCGCGGAAGTCATCATGGCTGATCTGATCGCTGCCGCGCTCCATTCGGGGCGGGCGCCTTTCAAGAGCGCCGCCACGCCGGCTGCGTGGGGGCAAGCCATGGATGTTCCGGAGATCATATTGTAGTCGCTGGAAAGCAAAATGTCTTCACCTATTTGACCGGTGGTGTCATAAGGAAGCCACGCGGCCAGGACGAGTGATCCGGGTGTTATGCGGAAGCGTGTAATATAACAAGTAAATTATTGAACAACTAATTGCAACGAATGATTCCCAGGAAAGATTGGGGAGACACAATGGTCTACTTCAGAATATCCAATCTCCTAGACAGAACCACCCTTCAGAATATCCCCAGGTATTCTTAGATAGGATATTCCTATGCAATTAAAAGCAAAATAACCACTAAAATTATACTACCAAAAAAAGAAAGCTACTAATACAATAATAAAAGCAAGAACACCAAATTTAACGAGGTTCAGCAAGTGGGGCCTACGTCCTCAGACACTAACACAAAATTTATATTTCACTCAAGAAATATTACAGAGGGGGAAAGAGTATCCTTTAGCTTACTAGAAGATAGTAGCTTAGGATTGGTGTGTATCAAAAGGAATGAGGGGGCCTTCTTATATATGGCCTTGGAAGGGGCATAGTACCCCCTCCCAACCGATGTGGGATTTAAGCCACACAACAATTCTCCACCTTGGCGAAATCCTACATCCAAATATTTCCCCCGATTCAATCTTTTGGCGGTGTCTTCAAGTGCTAGCTTACAAGGTGTGCACAACTCTTATCAAGTTTAAACAATGTTCAAACTTGATAGCTGGCACAATCTTTGTCATCATATCAGCAGGATTTTCTTTGGTCGGGATCTTCTGAAGTAGTATTGAACCACCTTCTAAGATCTCTCTGATAAAATGATATCTGACGTCAATATGCTTCGTCCTTGCATGATAAACTTGGTTCTTTGCCAAATGGATAGCACTCTGACTATCACAATGCACTTTGATCGACATCTGGTTGATCCCCAATTCATCAAGCAATCCTTGAAGCCAAATTGCTTCCTTAACAGCTTCTGTGGCGGACATATACTCTGCCTCTGTTGTAGACAAAGCAACTGTCGGCTGTAAGGTAGACCTCCAACTCACTGGCGCCTTTGCAAGTGTAAACACATACCTAGTAGTTGATCGTCGTGTATCATTATCTCCAGCATAGTCGGAATCACAATATTCAACTACATTCAGACCATCTTTCTTATCCTGCTGAAATACTAATCCAACATCTACGGTACCCATAATATACCGTAGAATCCATTTCACAGCCCGCCAATGATCCTTGCTCGGATTATGCATGTACCTGCTTACTACTCCAACAGCATGTGAAATGTCGGGTCTCGTACACACCATTGCATACATTAGGCTGCCAACTGCACTAGCATACGGTACTTTCGCCATGTACTCCCGCTCTGCATCATCAACTGGAGATGAAACTGCACTGAGTTTGAAATGAGGAGCAAGTGGTGTACTAACAGGTTTGGTTTGTTCATTCATGCCAAACCTCTGTAATACCTTACTCAGATAATCCTTCTGAGTCAAACAAAGCCTCCTCGATTTCCTGTCTCTGCTTATCTCCATTCCAAGAATCTTCTTGGCTTCTCCTAGGTCCTTCATCTCGAACTCCTTACTTAACTGAAACTTCAATGTTTCAATCTCGTTCTGGTTCTTCGAAGCAATCAACATATCATCGACGTATAGAAGAAGATATATATAGGACCCGTCTTGCAGCTTGCGAAAATACACACAATCATCATATTTGCTTCTTGTGTACTTTTGACCCATCATGAACTTGTCGGATCGCTTGTACCACTGCCTTGGTGACTGCTTTAGACCATATAGCGATTTCTCAAGTCTGCAAACCAAATTTTCTTTACCAGCAACTTTGAATCCTTCCGGCTGAGTCATGTAGATCTCCTCTTTCAAGTCCCCATGTAAAAATGCTGTTTTCACATCCATTTGAACTAGCTCTATATCCAACTGTGCTACCAAAGCCAATAATATTATGATGGAGGAGTGCTTTACGACTGGGGAAAACACTTCATTATAGTCAACTCCCTCCTTCTGAGCGTAGCCTTTAGCCACCAACCTTGTTTTGTAGCGGATATCGGACTTGTTAGGAAATTCTTCCTTCTTTGCATAGACCCATTTGCAACCAATCGCCTTCTTTCCCTTCGGTAAACTAGACAGTTTCCATGTCTTGTTCTTATCAAGGGACTTCATCTCTTCTTCCATGGCAATCCTCCATTTTGCACCTTCTGAATTCTTGACAGCTTCTTCAAAGGTGGTAAGAACTTCATGGATCTCTAATACAGATGCTTCAGTAGCTGTATTAGCATAACGAGAAGGTACTCTCGTTGTGCGTTTTGGCCTCCGAGTTGCAATTGATTCAAGTTGCTGTTGAGGTTCTTCAGTTTCAACCTCTTCTTCAATAGACTCCTCATCTACCATAGGGGTCTTTTCACTTGCAGGTATGACAATGCTCGGTTCAAACTCCACCTGCTTTGGAGTACTCTCTTCTCTTTGCACGTGAACCTTTGTCAACATGGTAGATTCATCAAAGGTTACGTCTCGGCTAAAGATTATCTTCTTCGTTTCAAGGCACCAAAGGCGATATCCTTTGACTCCTGAGGTCATTCCCATAAAGAGCGCCTTCTTTGCCCTCGGATCAAGCTTTGATTCCCTTACATGGTAGTAGGCAGTGGAACTAAATATATGTAAGGAATCATAATTAGTAGCCGGTTTTCTAAACCATTTCTCCAACGGCGTCTTCCCTCCAATAGCCGTTGATGGTAGACGATTGATGAGGTGGCATGCATATGCTAACGCCTCAGCCCAATACTGTTTGCCCAAACCAGCATTGGACAACATACACCGAACTTTCTCTACCAGTGTTCGATTCATGCGCTCCGCCACCCCATTCTGTTGTGGTGTTTCTCGGACTGTGAAGTGCCGAACAATGCCTTCTTTAGCACAAAATTCCTTGAACGGATCACTTTTGTACTCTCCACCGTTGTCTGATCGAAGGCATTTGATCTTCTTTCCCGATTGAGTCTCCACCTTCTTCTTACAGTTAGTGAAGACATTCAGCACTTCATCCTTCGACTTCATTGCATACACCCACAATCTTCTTGAGAAGTCATCAATGAAGGTCACAAAGTAGTGTTTGCCTCCCAACGATGCCGTCTTGGAAGGTCCCCAAACATCAGTGTGCACATAGTCCAAAATCCCTTTAGTATTATGGACCGCCGTGCCAAACTTGACCCTCTTCTGCTTCCCCTTTACACAGTGCTCGCAGAACTCCAGTTTGCAAGCCTTAACTCCTTTCAGAAGTCCTTGGTCCGCCAGTTTCTTCAAAGACTTTTCACCGGGATGGCCCAACCTCATATGCCACAACTTATATGAGTTCACCTCCCGATCATCACTGGAAGCTGTTCCTGCTTCTTCAATAACTATATTACCATCATAGTAATACAAGTTATTCCTCTTCCGGACTCCTTTCATGATAACAAGTGATCCTGAGGTTACCTTTAACAAACCATTCTCTGCTGACCACTTGTATCCCATCGCCTCCAGCACTCCCACAGAAATGAGATTCTTCTTTAACGTTGGCACATAGCGGACATCCGTTAGGATCCTCTCTGATCCGTCACGATTCTGCAAACGAATCGTTCCAACTCCCCATGTTTCCATAGGGTTATCATCTGCTGTGTGGACAACGTCTCCTTCTTGTTCTATTAGCTCATAGAACAAATCTTTGTTGGGAGTCATGTGGTGACTGCATCATGAGTCCAGAAGCCACGCATTGGATTATATTGTTGTGGCGGCTGCAGCCAAAGAGTAGTCTGAGTCTTGATCATTGCACTCAGCTACATTAGAATTTGCAACAGCCTTCCCCTTGTTGGCATTTCCCTTCAACTTAGGACAATCCTTCTTCCAGTGTCCTTTTTCTCGACAGAAGGCACATTCGTCTTTAGCTGGCCTCCCCTTTGATTTGGATCTCCCTCTCGAATCTTTGTCCTTCTTCTGTGACCGTCCCCGGGTCACCGCCAAAGCTTCGATAGTTCCTTTGTCACTCTGCTTGCCTTTTCGCCTGAGCTCATAGCTGTATAAGGCCGAACAGACTTCCTTTAGTGACAAATCCGTTTTCCCATGAAGTAGAGTTGTTTCGAGAAACTCATACTCCTCAGGAAGAGATCCCAATAGCATCAGCGCCAAATCTTCATCTTCAAATGTCACATCCAAACTAAGCAGATCCGAAATCAACTGCTTAAAATTTGTAATGTGAGCATTTAGTGTGGTACCAGGAACATACATGAAGCGGAACAAGCGTTTCTTCATGTACAACTTGTTCTGCATGCTCTTCCTTAAGAAATTCTCCTCCAAGCCTGTCCATAATGCATTTGCTGAAGTCTCCTTTGCAAAGCTGTACCTTACCTCCTTTGACAGACAAGATCGAATTGTACCACACGCCAATCGATTTAGCATCTTCCAATCTTTTTCCCCCACATCATCTGGTTTCTCCTTTTCAATAGCGAGATCTAGACCCTGTTGAAACAGTGCGTCTAGAACGTCCGCCTGTCACATGCCGAAATGACCCGAACCATCAAATACATCCACCGAAAACTTCGCGTTTGACATCATCGGTCTTGACATGATAGTTGTCTTCTCGGCCATCAATTTAGTAGCTTTCAACAATCACAACTCAAACAGCCTAAAGGATCTTTTCTGACGTGGAAGATCAGCTTTCGCCGCAACCACAGAGCATACGAGAACCTTGGCTCTGATACCACCGGGCGCCATGATGTCCGGCTTGAGGACCCCGGGGCAGCTCGGAGACGGGCCTCTGGAACTGTAGGAGGCAACTGCGGGAGCAGGCTTTGTTCTGGTCACTGTCTGCTGAAATGTGATCTTTGCATGCGGATTGGCGTCGCTTGTGGCGTAGTTGACCACAGCTGAGCCGTCCTTGGAGTTGATCACCAGCCCCGGGAACGGCATGCCCCGTAAGTCGGAGAAGTCGGTTTCATCTGAGATGAAGATCGCGGCTGAGACGTTCGAGTAAGAGACGTAGCCTATCTGCGCGAAGACAAGCTTGGAGGATTGGTTCCTTTTTTTTTGTCTGCAGACAATGATACCTCGAGGAGCTTTAGAAAGCCAAGCGGTCGAGTCGCAGCTGGACATTTTCTTGTTATATATGACGGGAAAGGCGGAGGTAGCCCCAGCAGGAAACATGCTCCATCCGAAGGCGGAGAACCCGTTGCCGAGTGTCAAAGTCCCGCCGAACCTGCGATCTATCGTGCCAGCCGCAACCGTGAGAGCCCACGGGATCCCGTTGTGCAGGTAACCGGGGTCAGGACCGTCGTTCCCAGCCGAAGATGAGACGAAGATTCCTCTTTCCATCGCGCCAAAGGACGCGATGGCTATCGGATCTTCGTAGAGGGGAACACCGTCGAATCCCATGGAGATGGATATCACGTCGACCCCATCCGCCACGGCCTGGTCCATTCCGGCCAGAACGTCAGAAGCTAACCTAGCGTCGTTGAAAACGACCTTATACACAGCCACCCTCGCGCGCGGCGCCATACCTCTCGCTGTGCCCTTGGCGTATCCATAAAATGACGCGCGGTTGACATAGTTCCCCGCGGCCGTGGATGACGTGTGTGTCCCGTGCCCCTCCGTGTCCCTCGGCGAGTTCATGCTGATGTTCACGCCGTGCGCTATCAGCCCCTTGTTGAAGAACCTCGCACCGATCAGCTTCTTGTTGCACATGGAGGCGTTGAACTCCTGACCCGCCTCGCACGCTCCCTTCCATCTCTTCGGCACTTGTGTCATCCCATCGTCCCTGAAACTATCACTCTCGGGCCACACTCCCGAGTCGATCACCCCGACGATCACGTCCTTCCCGTACTCCGAAGCCCGCCACAAACCGGTCGCATCATTCAGCTTCAAGAACTCTCGGGCGTGTGCGTAGTGTGGAGAGTGGGACTTTTGTCTCGGTAAGCCGACACAAAGCCTTGTACCTTTCTCAAGGCCGCCAACTCCTCTTCGGACAAAACCGCGCTGAAGCCATGAACAACTTGATCATAAGTGTAAACAATCCGCCTCGGCGAAGACCCGGCGGACTGGTCGAGGGTCGGCCCGAGAGACTCGACAGCGGACTCGTACCAGCTGTGGTGGCTGGCGAAGGCTTTCGGCATGAGAGACTTGTCCATATGGACTATGTAAACCGACCTGTCCGCTGCTGAAATGGAAACATTAACGATTGTGAGCAAAAGCGAGACCCGGGCGAGCAAGAGCCTGCCGAGTTGACGAACCCGGCTACCATCATTCCCACCACTCATCCTCGGCCCTTAACTTCTTTGTCTTGGGTACTGAGATCGATTTATCTGGTGGACATGCATGCTTGGATAGCCCTGCCCTTCCCTCCCCTCAAACATATATGTTCCTGGCCAGCTGTGTAAGAATCATCGATCAACTTCAACGAATTTTTTCCCAATCTGTCATCGCTATCTCGTATCCAATATGCATGGATTTACCATCAAATCAAATCAAATGGGTTGTTTATATATCTTCGTGGCAGCAGTCCCAGAAAGTTGATTTTTGCGTTAAAAATTTAATGAATTTTCAAACTCAATTATAAATCATCAGTTTGATTTTTCTAGTGAAACGCTCTTATCTTATGTACTCGTCTTTTGGAGTAAGTAATGAAATACCTTATTTATGTCATAATTCATAGGTTATATGTCATAGTTCATAATTCGTACTTTATTTAGATAATGGTGGATACTTCATGATATCTTCTTAATTAGAAATAATTTAAATCGTGAAATTACCTTCCAGTAATCAAATTAGTTTGAAAATTTTATAAAATATATTATTGTGTAAAATGACGTTTTAACGAGTATTGGTATCTTCTTAATTAGGGATAGTATAAATCGTGAAATTACATTCCAACAATTGAAAAAAAAATGCTTTGATATTATTTCAGGCCTTATTTATGCGGTAGTCATTTTTTATAAATTTTTGAGTGGATATAAACCGTGTGCACTGAGCTCGCCGAGGGGCACTGGTAGGGTAGAGCATTAACCGAATAGAATTGTTGTTTGGTTAATCGAATCGAATTAACCGAATTTTAAAAGTCTTGATCGATAACCGAATCGAATTATATGGTTAATTATCGGTTAAACATCCAATTAACAGAAATTAACCGAACAAAATAAATATATTTTATAAATCATTATATTTATATGTAAAACAATTATTTTTTATTTAATGAATTTATTTTTTGGTTAATTCGGTTAATCGAATTAATCGAACTCAAAAATTTCTCTTCCATTAACCGAACCGAATTAACCAATTTTTTTTGGTTTTTAACCGAATCACTGAATTAACCGAACCGAATTAATTCGGTTAAGCTATATCGGTTCGATGAATCAATTTTCACCGAACAATACTCTCCCCTAGGCACGGGACTCACACATCGTCCACGGCCGCATGAAACTAGTCAACCGCGCGTCATTTTATGGATACACGAAGGGGATAGCGAGAGGTATGGCTGCGCGTAGGGATATAACAATTCGGTTTGGTTTGATTTTTAATAAAAAATCAAATCAAATCATTGATAATCGGTTTGACAAATTTGAAACCGAACTCAGCCGCTAATTTTAAAAAACCAGATGAATCAGATCATATGGTTCAATTCGGATCGATTAGTTTTTTTATGAATTTAATTGACTAATAAAATTTTCATATAAAATCTTAATTTTGTTTGAATCGGAACAAAGCCTGCTCTAGCAGTTGCCTTCTGCAGCGCCAGAGGTCCGTCCCCGAACTGCCCCGGCATCCTCAAACCATACAGCATGGCGCCTGGATCGTGTGGCTTCCGTCGTTCGAATGGATGAAGATGTCTAGTTTTCTAGCAACTACATTTTGGGAAGAGAAATGCTGTCAATGAAATGCAGAGAGGATTTGGTGGTGACATTCGATGAACATAAAAATTCATCTGATAAACATAGTAAATATGAATGAGTGTTTTAATGAACACTACCAGAATCCCTCCGTTTTGCGGACTAACAGTATCGGGTGTGAAACGATCTGAAAACATATTTTGGGCATGTGTCGGATGCTTTTAGGGACTGTAACGGACTGGAAATTGTTAACGGGTACTTCTAGGAATCATTCCGGACTAGTTCCGGATAGTTTTGGGGTTTTTGTTTTCGGATTGGTCGTGGAGCAAATTCGCAGGGGAAGATTTAGGGCCTATTTCGGAATGTTTTCAGACCAATATCGGGCATCAACACACATTTTATATTTATAAAAAATGTTTCGGATTATTTTCGAACATGTTTCGGTTTTTTAATATTTGGTTATTTTCGCCTTATTTTAAATCTTCGTTATTTTGTCGAATGTTTTTCGGATTATTATTTTTTGATTCGGTATTTAAATCTTCGACTTATATTCGGTATACTTTCAGAATTATACCGGATATCTTATTTGGTAATTATTTGTTTTCGGATTATATTTCAGATCTGTTTCGAATATTTTTCGGTTTTAAAATATTCTATTATTTTTCTATATTCGGTTTTTTTAATTCGTCTGTATCTTTTCGAATTTTTTTCGGATTAATATTTTTTTCGGTGGATTGCATACCCTAAAAAATCCCTTAAAAAGTTAGAATCCCATCCAAAAATAGCCCTCTAACTATATCCCCTAAATCTCCTCTGTAGGTCCGAAAAATGCCCTACATATCAAATTTATATGGCCGAAAACTATCAGCATATGGTCCGAAAAAAGTACGAAAAGTAGTCCCCTACTAGTCCCCAAAAAATCCAAAAAATTTTCATCCGAAACTACCCCGTTACTGGTACTCTATTTTTATGATATTTTAATCCCACTTCCGGAACTCCGAAACAAATCCGATATCCGATCCGCAAATATATTTTTCGGATTATTTTTAGGGACGTTTTCGTGTGTAAAAATATGACCCGAAAAATAAACTTTTTCGGACCAATACCGGGTCTGTTACGGTTAAAATATGATCCGCAAAAAAAAAATCTGGTAGTGGAAACGATACAAAACGATGTTATTTTCGAGCGAAAACACCCATCACATTTTTTACGTGTGAAAAAAAAATGAAATTCAGACCCTTTTAGCCTCGAAAAAAATACAACCATAAACACAGGAGCACTTTCATATTGTTCCTCTCCTAACTAGAATGACTAACCCATTTCACAATGAGTTATTTTCCCTTAATTAGTCTCTTGAAGTCCCAGTATTTCAAGTGTTGGCTCTTACATTCTGGCCACATTCACCCAAGGAAAATCTTCATATCAGTATGTTCTAGACTCACTCTCTTACATAAAACTTAGTCATTCATCACGCATTGTGTGCCAGTAAGAAAATATCTGCTAATAAAAATGCCCAACTATAACAGACATGAGCACAGACAAGGCACTCTGTCGCGAAAGTCCCCAAACTCACTCCATGTTAAGGGCTTGGTGACCTCGAATAACGCCTTTCGAAATTCTTCATTCAAGTCATCCAAAGATCCGGAATTGTTAATAACTATATCTGCCTTCTCCCGCTTGAATTCCAATGGCATCTGAGCACTTATCCTGTTTTTGGCATCATGTTCTGAGGAATTGTCTCTGGCCAAACTCATTTCTAAGCAGAAGCCCAAATTCAAACCTTTGTCTTTAACCAGCCAAACTCATTTTCTTAATCATATTTCATCCAACAAATATTCAATATCATCTTCTAAGAATATATAATACAACTATAATAAAAAAGCTTCTAACAAAAATAATAAACAAAAAGAAGAATAAATGTGATTCATTTTTACAGTAAACTGAACCAAATACTAGATCTGTTTGGACATTATGTAAACAAAAAAGAAAGAAAATCATGAACAAAATGTTTCTTTAAAGGGAAAAGTACAAAATGGGGTATGTATTATCCCAATTTTACAAACGACAGTCATCATTTTTCAATTTTAGAACTTATGGCCATTTTGAACTTAAGGGCTATTGTGTAATTATTGAATTTGTAATTACAACTTATAATTACTATTTACAAATTATAATTAAACATCTAACAACAACTACATTTTAGTACCTCTTTTATTAATTTTTTTCTATTTTTCATTATATTCAAACCCAACTCCTCGTCTCACCAAAAAAGAAAAATGAATGAAAGAGGTACTAAAACGGAGTACTTTTAGCGAGATGTTTAATTATAATTTGTAAATAATAATTATAAGCTGTAGTTGCAAATTCAATAATTACATAAGAGCCCCTAAATTTAAAATTATTGTGAATTTTAAAATTGAAAAATGATAACCGTAATTTTTAAAGTGGGGATAATACATACTCCATTTTATATTTTTCCCTTCTTTAAATAATTACTTCCACTTGTGGATAACCCACTTCCACTATTTACCCTCAACTTTACATCAAATTTTTCTTTCCCTACAATTTTCCCTAAACCAAACACAGCCTAAAGGTTTTTTTTTAAATGCTAAAGTCATCTCAGGCTGTACCTTTAACCTGGAACTCACAGAATGAAACTATCTAAGACTTGGTCGGCTATTCTTTTCTTCGGGTATCTGTCAAAGGGAAACATCAAATGATTTTTATAAAAAAACAAGTAGACGCACCCGTCATCCCGACAGTTCGGTTCGAAAAAATTAAAAATCGAATCAAATTATTAGTCATCCCTTTTTAAAATATGAAATTGTAAACCGATTTTTTTTTTAAAATTTGAAACCGGACCGGACTGAACCGCCTGGGAGCGTCGTACGGACAGACACCCGGAATCCTATTCTGTTATACATATAGATAACCTTTTTTCTCAATAAAATTTCTACGGAACTCATTAAATAGTATTTGTACATGAAAGTGCTGACTGACAATCTTCTCATCTAATTTTACAGCAACTAAAGTGCCTATTGCCTCCTATAGATTAAATAACTGGAAGAAAAAAAATCATGAAGCCAATCTGAAACAATAAATGCAAATAGCAACAAATGTGATCATGGTGCTTTGCCAATAGATTCAGAATTTTCACTGTAAGCCAACTATATAATAGAAAAAGTACCAAAAAAGAAAGAGAATATTTCTCAGGAAGCTAATTGACCTACAAGAACATGAGTTGTAAATTTGACAGGTCCCCTAACTCCAACACAACGACCTGGAGAGATAAAGAGCTGTGCATGATGTCAAACAGAAACTAGGTATGAATTTCAGCTGAAATTTTCAGATAAAATCTATTTGAATAAGTGGAACAAAAGTGAATCGGCTGAAATAACCTCACCTGAAATCGAAGCTGTGACGGTGAACAGGTCGTCGGCTGGCTTTCCCAGCGAAATCGCCTTCCGGCAGAATGAATCAGACGTCGAGAAGATTTGCAGTGAGTTTGACTCGAGAGACAAGTACACAGGGGTGCAAACAAGCCGATACACTCGCGAGCGTCTTGCGAATGTAATCGGTCAATACTCGAATAAACAATTCGAGTTTGACCAAGTTAGTACTCGATTGTTTATGTTCGTGAACAAGCTCGTTTAATACTAGAATAGTACTCGTTTAGTACTCGAATTATATTTGTTTATTACTACTCATTTAATACTCGTTTAATACTTACTTAATATTTATTTTACTTATTTAATAATTATTTTACAATTCAAGTACTTACTCAAGTAGTTTGATTATATTTTGAATTCAAGTATTTTTTGAGCTGAGTTTCGAATAGTTCGAAACATAACTCAAGTTCGAGTAGTTTCCGAGCCGAATTTTGAGTAGTTCGAAACATAACTCAAGTTCGAGTAGTTTGCGAGCCCAGCTCGAGTATTTTTCAAGCCGAGTTTCGAGTAGTTCGAAACATAACTCAAGTTCGAGTAGTTTGCGAGCCGAACTCGAACTTAAGAAAAAATTAGTGAGCCGAGTTCGAGCTTTACTAAAAATTTGTCAGAGTTCGAACCGAATTCGAACCAATACAAATATTAATTAAACTGAGTTCGATACTGTAATACTCGGCTCGACTCGTTTACACCTCTTCTAAAGTACATCTGCATAGTGTTTAAACTACTGAGGCGTTTAAGATTACTCTCAGGGAAAGTCGTCGGTAAAAAAACGTACATTTTGCTATTATTTTCGTCGCTAGATCAAAATGCGGTGTTAATTATGGCTTGCGCTAATGTCTCTATTTCTCTACTGTATTGGGCCCGGCCCAAAGAGTATAGCAATAAGGCCAACAATGCCTAACGATCCAGTTTTAGCCAGTCTTATGAGGCCCATCTTTATGAAAGACACGCCCATCAATTACGGATTAAAAAATATTTGATCAATCAAATTAGATAATTATTCCCCGTTCTTGAATAGTAATTGATTAAAATTATTTTATCGTGGATTGAGAATATATAAGTAGTAGCTTTTTCACTAAATTTAATAAATACATATTTAGTGTATTTTTGAATTTTGTATAAAATGTAGAAGAATGACTTTTATATGAATTACAATAACAAATGAATTAATGTTTTATTTTTTAAGATAGGTGACAGTATTACATATAATTTAAAATTGTTACACGATAAAAAAAGAAACAACTAGATTACCATTAAGTGAGAAATAAAAAAAGACATAATGAGTATTTGATAAATTAATTGATTCGGTGATTGATTAAATATTTAATTAACTTAATAATAAAAATATTTAATAAAATTAATATATTTATATATTACATTTATTTTCATGTTGATATATATATTTTCAATTTTGATTCGATTATAATTTAAAATAAAATAATAATATATCAATAGATATGTGTTATAGAATATTTTCATTTTCAGAATGATCATATGACACACAAGAATTAAAAGTGCAACCACATCTATCTATTCTTCTCTCCCAATAAATCTCCACCTACAACTTCCACCACAGTCAAACTCATCTCCAATCCTAACTCAAGGAATTTTTTAAACTACTTTTTCTATAAATTTTATTTTTCATTCCACTCGATCATTCTTTGTATTTTCAAATCGATCATACTTGAAGAAAATCACAATTATAAATCATGATTTATTTTAAGAAATCTACAATTTCAAATCACGGTTTTGTTTTTTTATAAAAAAACACCGGTATGAAATTACAATTTTCTTAACAACGTATAGTTTAGAATACACGAAATTGTAGTTATAAACCAAGGTTTTCCATATGAAAACAGCATCAAAACCGTGATTTTTCTTATGAAAATCAGTTTCAAACCACGGTTTTATTTTTTATAAAATTATCGGTATGAAACTGCAGACACTTAAGAAAAACCGCGATCCATGTTCAAGTAGGTTAAAAGTTGAAATAAAAAAGAATGATAGTGTAGAAAAAATATAAAAATATGGAAAGTGAATACTTTATAAAATAAATCATCTCGGTGGAAAGAAAAATGGTGAGGGGAAGTGTATTTCCTCTAGGAGTTCATTTTATTTTCTTTGTTTAGTTAGGGGTAAAGAACGATAAAGAAAATCCTAAAACATTCTTTATTTTATACAAATTTTCTTTAATATTTTTCATCTAATTTTCCTATGAATTTTCTCTCTGACTTTCTTGCAAATTTTTCTTCTTCTTTGCCAACAAATTTTCTTTCTCCTCGAAATTTCCCCCAAATCAAACACAGCCTAACTGAAGATGAATCTGATTTCCGAATCTGATTTGTTACCAGACAACATTAAAACTAAAGCTTATTTGGTGGTGTGATTGAAGATGCTCCTTGTTTGCCTCCACAAGGGAAAAATCCAAAAACCCATTTAACCCACAATTCGGACAAGAGCCTGAGGCTGACCTTCCAGCGACCCTCGGCGGCAAACCCAGTTATTCACCTTATCATCGCCCGCACTCCACATCAGAAAACCCAGTCCACGACACACCAAGAAATCAATCGAAAGCTGTGTCGTCCCACTTGCACTTCAAGCTCCCTTTCATCGGTTGTGCGTGTCCCCTTTTTGCGCGATGAGATGAGCGCTAGACGCCACCGCTGCTGCGACTGGTGGGCGTTGGACCAGCACAGCACTTCATCATTGTTTGTTCACGGGCGTGAGTTTCTTCCCATCGTTGGAGACTTGCGCTTGCACAAGTCATGCATTTATTATTCGGGTTTGGAATCCTCCAACAAAGTCCAAACTTGTTTATTGGAGCTGGTCATGTGTCCGATGTAACATTCTCATCTTATATCTCATCCAATCATCAATCAAATTTGAAGAGAAACTACAAAAATGATAAACTACCACCTGAACATTTGGCCACTATCACTCTGATGGCTTATCTTATACTTGTGTAACTTCCTTGGAGGGTTTCAATTTAGTAATAGTTTGTACCATTTCTAATCAGTTCGTGTGCAACTCCAGTACTTACGTACTAATTGGGATGATTTTAGATACCGATTTTTGTACCCCAAATTCAAATTGCTAGAACCTTACTACTCGAGATGACATTCCTTCACACTACGTCATGCCAATTAGATTCAGAATTATTTGACAGAATCTCTTGTCAACCAGACAAATCCACGTTGGTGATTCATCTTACCGGACTTTAGATGGAAAATTGGTCCTAAAATATTGGCACTGGCGTGTTTACGGGGATATCTCGGCTGACTTAGATGATGGGTATGGCCATATGGGAACACCAATAGTAACGTCTAAAGCCTGGACCCCAACTTTTTGTTAGAAACATAAGTCATGGCTTAATGTGTTACGTTTTTTTACACGTATGCACTCAAACAAAGAGATTTATCTGAAAAAATCACCGCCAAAGTTTTATCTCTTAAATCAGAGATTCGAATCTTATTGGTTGAGTGTGTTTTCTTTTTTTTCTCTTATAAGAGAGCTTTAATAATATTGTTTTTATCTCGCCCATGGTGGACGCTCTCCATCTTTTCTCGGGGAAGTTGTATCTTCACCCCTGCGTGAGTGGTTGGATTTTTCCTCCTTTTGCTGTCCCATTTACAATGAATCAGAAGTCTGAAAGCCAGGTTAGAAATGGAAGATATTGGCTTTTCGATTTCAGAAGGCGCTTATGCGTAAAGCTAGTCATGTATGGAGGCTTGAGAGGAGTTTTCATCTCCACTCTTTGCCGAAAAAAATGAGGTGAAATTATTGGCACAAGGGTCCCCAGTTGAAAGGATACGAAGAAGGACAAGGTCACAAAGCAAGATCACAGTTCACCCATCAGAACATCCTTTTGGACCTCTCTCTCTCTCTCTCATGCCTGCTTGATACCATTTGCCCTTTTTTTTTATTTTTTTTAAAAGGAATCGATAGTGGTTCCCCACTTCCCCCTTGGGGGTCAGGGGCCGCACACCCCTCTACTTTGATAGTGTTACGCCCATACTCACTGCGGGTCAGCTCACGCGCACCTCCAGCGTATCTAAGCGTAAATGCGGTACCAACAGGGTTTGAACTCAGGACCTTGGGATTGTTAGACAACACCCAAGACCACTAGGTCAACACCTTGTTGGTTACCATTTGCCCTTTATATCATCTTCCAGCTCTTCTTGGGTTGATTCAATCATTGAGCTCACATTCAATCCATGGATACTCACATTCACCATGTCCTCCTATCGGCTTTCTTCCTGATATTCGGATGCCGATTCGTCTCCCGGGCAGCGGATTCGTATACTTATATTGTCCACATGGATAAGGCCACGATGCCCAAGGCCTTCGCCAATCATCATCACTGGTACCGCGCTACGCTGACGTCCGCGGTGGAGCAATCCAGCAGGCTCACCGCGGATCAAGCGTCGGACGATGCGGGTCGTGATAGGCTTGTTTATAGTTATGACAACGTTGTCCACGGATTCAGTGCGGTTTTGTCCGTGTCAGAGCTCGAAGCGCTTAAAAACTTGCCCGGGTACGTTTCTTCTATGAAAGACTTGCCGGTGAAGCCGGACACGACTAGGACGGCTCAGTACCTGGGCCTGAACCCGGGGTTCGGGGCCTGGCCAGCCTCGAGCTACGGCAAGGATGTGATCATAGGAGTGATTGATACGGGGATATGGCCCGAGAGCAGGAGCTTCGCGGACGATGGCTTTGGCGCGGTGCCTTCGAGATGGAAGGGCGGATGCCAGGCCGGTACTCAGTTCAACACTTCCATGTGCAACAAGAAGCTCATCGGGGCCAAGTTCTTTAACCGCGGCTTGGTCGCCCACACCGCGAACGCGACGCTCTCGATGAACTCGACCCGCGACACGGACGGGCACGGGACTCACACTTCTAGCACGGCGGCTGGGAGCCGCGTCCCCGGTGCGTCCTACTTAGGCTACGCACCGGGGACTTCCCGGGGCATGGCGCCCATGGCGAGGGTCGCCATGTACAAAGCACTGTGGGAAATCGGAGCCTACACGTCTGACATAATCGCCGCAATCGATGAGGCGATCAAGGACGGAGTCGACGTGCTCTCGATGTCCTTGGGATTGACGGGCGTGCCTCTCTACCAAGACCCCATCGCCATAGCCACATTCGCCGTGGTCGAAAAGGGGATCTTCGTGTCAACATCGGCCGGGAACGAAGGCCCTTTCCTGGCGTCGCTCCACAACGGAACGCCGTGGGTCTTGACCGTGGCGGCCGGGACGCTAGACCGACAGTTTCATGGAAATGTGGTGCTTGGAAATGGAGTCACCGTGGCAGGACAGTCACTCTACCTCGGTACAAACTCATCGATGATACCAATCCCGCTCGTGTACCTCGGCTATTGCAACGACATGCAGAAGCTGCGGAAAGTCGGGTACAAGGTTGTCGTGTGTCAAGACGTGAATGAGACCATGAGTGAGCAGGTGTGGAATGTGCAGTACTCGAATGTGGCGGGCGGAGTCTTCATCAGCAATGTCTCCGATTTGGAGGAGTACATGATGAGCTCATTTCCGGCTACCTTCGTGAATCTAAGAGACGGCGAGACTATCAAAAGCTACATCAAGAAGAATCCCAAATCGGCCAAAGCAGTGCTCCAGTTTGAAAAGACTAGCACAGGATCGAAGCCCGCTCCGCAAGTGACCGACTACAGCTCACGAGGGCCATCGATCAGCTGCCCGAGGGTCCTCAAGCCGGACCTGATGGCCCCGGGAGCGCTGATCCTGGCCTCCTGGCCCGACAACACATCCGTAAGAGCCGTGGATTCCAAACTCCTTTACAGCAGCTTCAACGTCATATCCGGAACATCCATGTCCTGCCCCCACGCATCAGGGGTGGCTGCGCTTCTAGTCGCCGCGCACCGCGACTGGAGCCCCGCCGCGATCCGCTCCTCCATGATGACGACTTCGGACATCCTCGACAACACGGGCAAGCCCATTTCCGACATGGGCGACAGCGGTAGGACCGCGACCCCGCTCGCGATGGGCAGCGGTCAGATCAACCCGAACAAGGCGCTTGACCCGGGCCTGGTCTACGACGCGGGCGCCCGAGACTACACAAACCTCCTCTGCAGCCTTAACTTCACCGCCAAGCAAATTCAAACCATCACGCGCGCGCCCTCCCACACTTGCCCATCCAACCCCTCCTTCCAGCTCAACTATCCATCTTTCATCGCCTACTACAACGGGACGGGCGCCCTGCCCGGACCCGCCCAGGAGTTCGTTCGGACCGTGACGAACGTCGGGGGCCAGAGGGCGACTTACACGGCCAAAATAACATCGATCGACGGGTTCGAGGTCAGCGTGGCGCCCAACAAATTGGCGTTCAAGGCGAGGAATGAGAAGAGGGAGTTCAAGCTGACGATCAGAGGTCCGGTTAAGGATGTGGAGTATTTGAGTTTTGGATATTTGAGTTGGGTTGAGGATTCGGGTCGGCACACGGTTAGGAGTCCTATCGTTGTCACTAGCTTAAGGGACGTCGAAATAGATAATGGCAAAATTTGATAAAAAACAACCTGATTAAATAAAATTGAATTATTTACATATTGAAATTTTTATGAAGTTATATTGAGTAAAGATAAAAAAAATAAAAAACTGAAAAATGAAGGCATATTGAGTTATTTTGCATTCATTTCTAGCCCTTACATTTCTTCTGTGGAAGCTGAAATTTGTGTCAACATTTCTTACTAGTTAATTTATTTCGATTGATTTGTATTTAATTGAAATCTAATCTTGTTTAACTGTGATTAAAATTGAGTTTAAGTCAATTCAACTCAATTTTGTCAATATAAATTCGTTTAAGATGCCAAAAAGTTGACCTTGCTTTTTTCTATTGTTAATGTGTTATTATTAGGATAAATTATGAAAACATTATTGCGACTTTTAATTGATTTTGAAATCAGGTATCATATTATAAAAACTTTAAATTCAGTTTACATGATTTTCTTAAAATTAATCTGACAGTGCAAATTCAAATCAAAGTACATATATTTTTGTAGTTTGCTTGTTTTTTATTTTCATCCGGATGTCTGATCAGCCCATATTTGAATTCAGAATCAGTCGGATTTGAGACTATATATTTTACAATTATTGAATGTTTAATATTCATAATAAATTTTGAATCATCAGATTTGAAGTGAATCACAATTAAAATTATATAAACTGTATCGAATTAAATCAATCAGACGTTAAAATAATGGGTTATTGAGCCCAATTGATTAAGATTTCATATAATTTGAGTTACATAGTATTTGAGTGTTTGTTAACAAATCCGGATCCTCTCATCCTCTTTATCATCAGATTATGCCTAAATATGTAAATGATTCTGGATCATGATTGATTAAATCAAATTGTATTTAGATTACAGATTAATCCATTTTACACATTTCATGATAAATCGACACCCATGTCTAAAATGCCCAAGAATACGGACATTACATTAGGCCTCTGTTTATCATCGATCTGATTGCTCCATTCACAGGTTACAAGGTTCACTATTCAAAAGTGTCGTCTTCCCACATCGGGAACATGGCCAGTTTGGACTTCTCAAACTCATCACCAGTTGGGCACGTAGAAGACAACCCTAGCCACCACTCATGTCTTGTTGCACTCAATTCATAACGTTGTTTGTCTTCCTCTCAAGCTAATGTGTCTTGTTTTGTCTTCTGCCTCCTGCATTATTGACTTGCATTGCCTAGAAACCCTGTTTGAGTGTTTGTGCCTGAAATGAAAATCCAGCTAGAGAAGCCATGGCCACTGATTGTGGATCACCATATCAAGAAAACGATAAAAGAGACAATTGTTAGAGATGTGTGACATGTTCAAACGTTGGTACTTCCGCGTGGATTGACATCTCTTGTTCCGTGATGTAAATATCTACCCGAGCAGGAAATCACACGAAATCGCACATGATATGATTACATTTTTGAGATTTCCTGCGAGGCCAAACAAACCCTTGTAGCTTTCACACGTCTCCGGCTACAGTTAAATACCCAAGATCCTTTCTCAAGTTGGGGTGTGTAAAAATAAGACACTAACATATGAAGGGCTTTTGAACCTGTTTGCCTGACACTGTCCAACGAAATGTGTCAAGATGCGTTGAGTATCCGCTTGAGTTGCCAGATCCGGGAGTACATCATTCCAAGCGCCCCGTATACGGATATCATCATCAGAGGTGCCAATGGAAGCCTGTCATTGAACAAGTAGGGGTGGAAAAATTGACCCCAAACTTCTACACCCACTGGACCTAATAGATACATGCATCTTCTCCGTACATCTGATATTTTTATCTTTATCTTGAATTTTTAACCAAATTTGTTCGAAAATCTTGAAAATAGGACTCGAAACATATTGAGTTTATTCAAAATTTGAAAAGTTTCGACATTTATCTCGAATTTTAGACTAAATTTGTTTTAAAATCTTGAAAATAGGACTCGAAGCATAATTGAGTTGATAAAGTGTAAAGTTTGTCATTTTGAAAATTTGAAAAGTTTCGACATTTATCTCGAATTTTGGACTAAATTTGTTCTAAAATCCTTAAAATAGGACTCAAAATATAATTGAGTTGATAAAATGTAAAGTTTGTCATTTTGACATTTATCTTAAATTTTTGACCAAATTTGTTTTAAAATCTTAAAAATAGGACTCAAAACATGTTGAAGATATAATAAAATTGCATTATAATAAACTTTTATTATAAAGAGATAAACAATTCTTGGATGGTTTGAAGTAAACGAGTCCTTGTCTTTTAGGTGCAACCACATCCTCTATGAATAATGAAGACGAGTTTAATCATATGGTTAGGATTTCTCTATCTACAATGCTCTTCTAAAAAATATAGATATTTATAAGTACTTTAAAAGTCCATACTCCTAAACAAGCACATTAGAGTCACTTCAAATTTTAATACATAAAATATTCAGAAAATATAAATAAGATAATTCTGTTATGAAATTGCCTTGTTAATATATAATAAAAAGAAAAATCAAAGAGAAAAAGTTTCGATATTTATCTTGCATCTTTTACTAAATTTGTTCGAAAATCTTTAAAATAGAACTTGAAACATGTTTGTGTTGATAAAATAACAAGTTTGATATTTTTAAAACTTGATAAATTCGACATTTATATTTTATTTTTGACCAAAATTGTTCCAAAACCTTGAAAATGAGTCTCGAAATAAATTTGAGTTGATGAAATGACAAGTTTTTCATTTTCAAAACTTAAAATTTTTTTACCTTTATCTTTAATTTTTGACCAACTTTGTTCCAAAATCTTGAAAATAGGACTCGAAACATATTTGAGTTGATAAAATGAAAAGTTTGATATTTTCAAAACTTGCTAATTTTTTACCTTTATCTTTAATTTTTGACCAAATTTGTTCAAAAATCGTGAAAATAGGACTCGAAACATATTGAGTTTATAAAATGCCAAGTTTGACATTTTCAAAATTTGAAAAGTTTCGACATTTATCTCGAATTTTAGACTAAATTTGTTTTAAAATCCTGAAAATAGGACTCGAAGCATAATTGAGTTGATAAAGTGTAAAGTTTATCATTTTGACATTTATCTTAAATTTTTGACCAATTTTATTTTAAAATCTTAAAAATAGGACTCAAAACAAGTTGAAGATATAATAAACTTGTATTCTAATAAACTTTTATTATAGAGAGATAAACAATTCTTAGATGGTTTGAAGTAAATGAGTCCGTTCTCTTATATATGCAACCACATCCTCCATGAATGATGAAGACCAATTTAATCATATGGCTAGAATTCCTCTATCTACAATGCTCTCCTAAAAAATATAGATATTTATAAGTACTCTAAAAATCCGTACTCCTTAACAAACACATTAGAGTCACTTCAAATTTTAATACAGAAAATATTCAGAATATATAAATATGAAAAAATATAAATAAGATAATTCTGTTATGAAATTCCCTTGTTAATATATAAAAAAGAGAAAATTCAAGAGAGAAAAAGTTTCTATATTTATCTTGAATCTTTTACTATATTTGTTCGAAAACCTTGAAAATAGGACTCGAAACATGTTTGTGTTGTTAAAAGAACAAGTTTGACATTTTTAAAACTTGAGAAGTTCGACATTTATTTTTATTTTTTGTCCAAATTTGTTCGAAAATCTTGAAAATGAGACTCGAAACATATTTGAGTTGATGAAATGCAAAGTTTGTCATCTTCAAAACTTGAAAAGTTTTTACCTTTATCTTGAATTTTTGACCAACTTTGTTCCAAAATATTGAAAATATGAATGAAAACATTTTTGAGTTGATAAAATGCAAAATTTGACATTTTCAAAACTTTATAAGTTCGACATTTATCTTTAATTTTTGATCAAATTTGTTCAAAAATCTTGAAAATAAGACTCAAAAGATATTTGAGTTGATGAAATGCACAGTTTGACATTTTAAAAACTTGAAACTTTTTTACCTTTATCTTGAATTTTTGACCAACTTATTTCAAAATCTTGAAAATAGGACTCGAAACAATTTGAGTTGATAAAATGAAAAGTTTATCATTTCAAAACTTAGAACCTTTCGACATTTATATTTTAATTTGACCAAATTTGTACCAAAATCTTGAAAATATGATTCAAAACATGTTTGAGTTTATAAAATGCCAAGTTTGTCATTTTCAAAACTTGAAAAGTTTCGATATTTATCTCGAATTATGGACTAAATTTGTTCTAAAATCCTTAAAATAGTACTCAAAGCATAAGTGAGTTGGTAAAATGTAAAGTTTGTCATTTTGACATTTATCTTAAAATTTTGCCAAATTTATTTTAAAATCTTAAAAATAAAACTCAAAACATGTAGAAGATATAATGAACTTGTATTATAGTAAACTTTTATTATAGGGAGATAAACAATTCTTAGATGGTTTGAAGTAAATGAGTCCCTTCTTTTATATGTGCAACCACATTCCCATGAATGATGAAGATGAGTTTAATCATATGGCTAGGATTCCCCTATTTATAAATACTCTAAAAGTACATACTCCTAAAAAAACACAATAGAGTCACTTCAAATTTTAATACATAAAATTTTCAGAAAATAAAAATATCACAAAATATAAAAAAGATAATTCTATTATGAAATTGTCTTGTTAATATATAAAAAAGAGAAAAGTCAGAAAGAGAAAATTTCGATATTTATCTTGCATCTTTTACTAAATTTGTTCGAAAATCTTAAAAATAGGACTCAAAACATGTTTGTGTTAATAAAATAACAAGTTTGACATTTTCAAAACTTGATAAGTTCGACATTTATATTTTATTTTTGACCAATTTCATTCCAAAATCTTAAAATTGTAACTCAAAATATATTTGAGTTGATGAAATGCCAAGTTTGTCATTTTCAAAACTTGAATTTTTTTTACCTTTATCTTGAATTTTTCACCAACTTTGTTCCAAAATCTTGAAAATAGGACTCGAAACATATTTGAGTTGATAAAATAGAAAGTTTAACATTTTCAAAACTTGATAAGTTCGACATTTATCTTTAATTTTTGACCAAATTTGTTCGAAAACCTTGAAAATAGGACTCAAAACACATTTGAGTTTATAAAATGTCAAGTTTGACATTTTTAAAACTTGAAAAGTTTCGACATTTATCTCAAATTTTGGACTAAATTTGTTCTAAAATCTTGGAAATAGGACTCGAAGTATAATTGAGTTGATAAAATGTAAAGTTTGTCATTTTGACTTTTAGCTTAAATTGTTGACCAATTTTGTTTTAAAACCTTAAAAATAGGATTCAAAACAAGTTGAAGATATAATAAACTTTTATTATAGTGAGATAAACAATTCTTAGATGGTTTGAAGTATATGAGTCCGTTCTCTTATATATGCAACCACATTCTCCATGAATGATGAAGACGAATTTAATCATATGGCTAGAATTCCTCTATCTACAATGCTCTCCTAAAAAATATAGATATTTATAAGTACTCTAAAAATCCATACTCCTTAACAAACACATTAGAGTCACTTCAAATTTTAATACAGAAAATATTTAGAAAATATAAATATGACAAAATATAAATAAGATAATTCTGTTATGAAATTCCCTTGTTAATATATAAAAAAGAGAAAAATCAAGAGAGAAAAAGTTTCTATATTTATCTTGAATCTTTTACTATATTTGTTTAAAAACCTTGAAAATAGGACTCGAAACATGTTTGTGTTGTTAAAATAACAAGTTTGACATTTTTTAAAACTTGAGAAGTTCGACATTTATTTTTATTTTTTGTCCAAATTTGTTCAAAAATCTTGCAAATAGGACTCGAAACATATTTGAGTTGATAAAATGTAAAGTTTGTCATTTTTATATTTATCTTAAATTTTTGACCAAATTTATTTTAAAATCTTAAAAATAAAAGTCAAAACATGTAGAAGATATAATGAACTTGTATTATAATAAACTTTTATTATAAGGAGATAAACCGTTCTTGAATGATTTGAAGTAAATGAGTCCCTTCATTTATATGTGCACCACATTCCCATGAATGATGAAGACGAGTTTAATCATATGGCTAGGATTCCTCTATCTACAATGCTATCCTAAAAATATAGATATAGATGACAGTACACAAAACGACGTCGCAAAGCGCTCGACAGCTTCAGATCCGTGTCCATCGAAGAAAACAAGTTATGGGTTGAACCAGAATGTACATGTTGTGGATTTGATGGACAGGTGGGGCCTGGAATCAGATCATTTTCATGTTGCTGTTTCAATTGACTGCCATACGTTTTTATTTGGTGGCCGTTATGGCAATAAAAGGTTTGATTTCACTTTTTTTTATCTATTTAGGATGATGATTCCCCATCATGTTAAGTAAGGTCACAACCACATAAATGGTGGGTGATTTTGATATTTAAAATATTAATAAATTTTATTTTACACATGTCACTTACTGATTAGCCAATTTAAATAAAAACTGTCGTAGTTTTAACTTGACTGTATTTGGCTTTGCTTATGAAAAGAAAATTAGATGAAAAAGAAACTGCATTTGTTTTTTTGTTTTTGAAAAGAAAATTAGATGAAAAAATAGAATTTATTTGAAATTTCTAATGAAATTCATTTTATTTTCTTTTTATTTGTTTATTATAAAAAATATGAAGCCAAGATTTTATTTCCTATTTTTATTAATCAAAATTTTTTCATCAAACTGTTTTCCTCAAAATTTTCCATCAAAACCAAACGTTAAATTTCTTTAACATTCCATCTATTTTTTTTTTAAATGAAACTCTCCCTGAACCAAACAAAACCTAAAACTATACGTTTTGGGCCATTAATCTAAAATCAGGCCCACATTAGCCCGTCTCAATTCATCTTTATCTTCAAGCACAAGCCCATTTCGCAGTCTTCTCAAACCGATATCAGCCCATAAAAGCCCATTAGGGAAAACGACAGCTATCAACTTTCTGATATTCACAGTCCATCAACTTGGCTATATAACCAA
Organism: Kalanchoe fedtschenkoi; assembly: GCA_002312845.1. Taxonomy (NCBI): domain Eukaryota; kingdom Viridiplantae; phylum Streptophyta; class Magnoliopsida; order Saxifragales; family Crassulaceae; genus Kalanchoe; species Kalanchoe fedtschenkoi. The sequence goes on from NQLW01000011.1 coordinate 9,294,175, forward strand.
AAAACCACTCTTCATTTTTTCTCATTCATCGGAAACTTCACCCCTACCAACCAACCCCTCAACTCGCGGCCGCGTGATTTTCTATGGCGATGCCACCGAACGAGCTGCCGATCATGCCGCAGCAGCAGCCACAAGATCAACCACAGCAACAGCTGGCCGCTCACTCCTTGAGGTGCGATTTTCGATTCGAACAGTTCCATTCGTGTTCACTTTTTTGTCCGTAAAAAAAAATTCAAATTCGTTTCCAGGGGTTTAGGCTTTCGAACGTTTTTGTTGATTGATTTGGCTGGTGGGTCGGGTTGGATTGTTGCAGGAACATGCAAGCGACTGGCGGACGTGTTGGCAGGTTTATGTCGGACGGGAATCATCTGGGCGATCAGCCTCGGCCTTACGCAGCTCCATGTAAATTGCTCGCTTTTTTTTTTTTTCTTCTTCTTCAGTTTCGTGTTGAATTGTGGCTTGGCTGATCTCGCATCTGATAAAATGGAGGTAGGGAAGTAGGTTGATTTTTGTGTTCCATAATTTTAATGCTTTGATTATTTTTTTTTAGATTAAATTTTCCTTTGGTAACCATTTTTTGATGTTTGTGTTTCAGTTTCGTAGGTTCTGAATGTTTAATTACTATTCTAGGTTATAGAATTTGAGAAAGTGATCATTTAGGAGTTTTCAGTTTTCACTTGTTGCTTGTTGAACCTAGAATGAAGCTTGATTTGCTATATTTTCTTGAAGAGCTAAATTTATATGTTCTCAATTTGAAGCCGTGTTTGCCATGGAGTTTTAGATATTGATCATTTGGGTTTTTGCCTCTTGTTTTGGTTTGTTGAAGTTGTTGTTGCAGGGTTGGTGCCAGTTCCGCCATCCGGGGCGGTGGATGACAACACTGGTGGGCGCAATTTGCAGTTCGGCTTAGTAGCCGAGCCTGAGAGAAGGAATCAGGATGAGCAAAATTTCTTTCAGAATAATCTGCCGATTTCATCTCAAGTGCCTGTGTCAACTGGGCTAGGTTTGGCGCTTAATAACTGGCAAATGTGCATTCCTGAGGACAATGGATTCCTGTCTCTTATTCGACAAGAACTGGGTGAAGAGTTGGGACAGCAAGAAGTGGTGACCAGTAGATTCTTAAACCTGCAGGTATGCTTTATAAGAAACATAATTCCAGGGATTTACCTGACGCTGTGTGTAATTCATGCCGTCTGTGTAATCATTTTTCCGATTCACTTTCCTCATATATAACTTATAAATTTGGTCTTGTGCTTGACTGTTCAACTGAAGTAGATGTTACGTAACAGGAATGTCAATTTATCAGTTGGAATAACGGATAACGAACGTAGTAATTGATCGGAGCGCTTGCTTTATAGGCTTCGCTTAGTTTATTTGATTTTTCTATTCACAGTTGTTGCAATTATTATCGTATCTTTAGGACACTGAGAATTCTTATTATCGAGCTGGAGGATTTTTTTTACAGTTAGTCTTATTCAGAGTTATCACTTGCTTTTACGTCCCTCTGGTGAACTCATAGCTTAGCTACTTTTGGTGATGTTAAGAGGATTACATTTTACGTGCACGGACACGACATCAATGGTTGTTGTATTTTATTTTGTTTTCTATGTCTAATAGGCGAATCGACTGAGGCATGCAGTGGTACAGAAGATGCACGAGCATCAAATGAAGATTGTTTTATTAGCGGAAAACAGATTCTCCAATAAATGGCAGGAAAAAGACTCCGAGCTGCGAACTGTCACCCTGAACAACATGATTCTGGAAAAGGAAATGGACGAGGAGAGAATGAGACTGGATCTCTGGCAACAGAGATCTAAACACAATGAAACCTGGACGAGTGCCCTCAGGCAGAGACTAAAGGAACTCCAAGACCAAAACGGCGGCAAGAAAGAAGGGTTTGGCGACGACACTGCCTCTGGCCGCAGTGGTCGAGGCCCCACTGATATATATTTTCTCCCCAAGGAACACAGTGTGATGCGAGAATTTACGACTTGCAAGGGCTGCAGGCAGAAGGAGGTGTGCATGCTGCTGCTACCCTGCAGGCATATCTGCCTGTGTAAAGAGTGTGAGAGTAATGTGAGCCTCTGCCCCCTGTGCCATTCTCCAAAGCGTTTTGGCTTGGAGGTGTCTGTTTGACCGGATGGCTGACATGAGGGCTGTGATGTCGTTGAACACAAGTGTCTCGGGTAGTTGTGAGTCGAAGTCTCCTTGGTCATTGGATGATCAGTTTGTAAATCTTTTGGTCATGGTGTCCCGTCTGGTACACCATTGACCGTTTCTCGGAGTCTGTTAGTTAATCGGGGAAGAAGAGCTTGACCCCCCAATGGCTTGTTTGTGATGCCATATATCTTCAAATTATTGTGCCTAATACTCTAATACCTTGCAGGAAATCAGAGAGGAAGAAGGCTGTGCAATGTGCCAAAAGCTCTTGTACAGGAAAAATACATTTGCTTTGCTTGTTTTGGGCCTGATTGCATGCACGAGAGGCTTTACTTGTAAGGCAAACTGTGTCTATTTTGGCTGTGGGCTTAGTCAAGTCCTATCGTATGCATTGGAGTTTCTAAGGGCCACTTGCTGAAAAAGAGTTGCTTTACATACTATGCATATCAATGTAGTAGAGTAGAAGATAAAGGAGAGGGAAAAGGGTAAGTAGCTACTGATTGTAGTCTAGTATATCTGAATTGAGGGAGGGGAGGATTCAGAAGGAGTGAATGGCGGGGAATTAGAGCTTTTGAGATATGATGAGTTTTGTATGACATCTAATCATGCCACCAAAAAGCCATACAAATCGATATGTGAAAGTGATGAAGATTAGAATTCATATGCATGCATTGCATCCTTGTATGTGTGTTTCTTCCATCCCATGACTTGGTTGAGCTCCCTCTTTTGAAAAGCCTTTTAATCATTGAGGAATAGTCTGCATTGTATTCTTGCAAGCTTGCTTTACAATTCACATATGCTCGTCTGTTAGGTTATGGATGTGAATGAGAGTCAAATAATTGATGGGTGGATTGGAGAATGTGTGAGTGCGAAAGTGTCACCCTTGTCCCTTCCTCCTTCCTTTCCTTCTTTACCAGCTAGCTAGGTGGAAGAATGTAAAAGCAAGACATGATAAACTAAAGCTGTGTTGTGAAATAAAGGTGTACTATCATGCAATTTTTTTGGATGGTTTGCCAAAAAAATCTTTGAATCCAGAAAATCTATCCCTTCTGACGCAATCCAAGGTCTGCTTGAATACGATATTTGATTATTCATGGAATTTTTGCCTCAGTCGAATCTTGAGTATCAAAACCAGACTCTCAAACAATTCAATTACGTTTACGAAATTGCTTGACATATATATCAATCATATATACTTGAGAGTAGTTCAGTTCATGTAGGACACTACATTCGAATAAATATTCATGCAGGGGCAAGACACATAACTTTTGATTGATTTTTCTGTTGGACACAATTCATCACGTGATTGTGCATATCACCGATTGAGAGGCGCATGTGTTATTTGAAAAAATTAAAGTGATATGTAAATTCAACATTTGTTTTAAAAATTATATGATTTTTCAACGCACCACGTTATAAATCAAAGTGTGTGTATACTTATGTATCACTCATAGCTTCTACAAGAAAAGAAAAAGAACTCTTACACTGGAAGGGGTAAGAAAGAATAATCTTAATCATTAGTGCTTCCAATGCAGAGAACAGAAATATAAGCATCCACCCAACCATCAAAAGCCAAACTAGTTTATAACATAATTTACAAGATTGAGATTGTAAATTATATTAAAATTACAATACAACTAATCTATCAGAGAAATTATATTAAAACTACAATATAAGTACTAGCAAGCTCGGTCTGTTTATTCTATACTGATTGAGAATTTGATGATTACTAGCTCCTCATGGATTTTATTTCATTTTTATACAATTTGGTGAAGGTGAGAAATCTAGGAAAAAATATTAAAATGTTCTATAATTTATTCATGTTTTTAATTTTTTCTTCTAAAAAACTTTCTTTAAATCAAATGTAAATTTCATTTAACGCCTTATCTTATTTCCTTTGCTTCTCATTTTTTTAAACCTAAATGATATGACAAGAAACGTCAGATATAAAATCAAAGGAACGCATAATTATTCACAATTAATTAATTTGTGGTGATGATGAAGAAAGGATTATTTACATACCCCATAATTAACCATTAAGGAAAAAGAAAAGGAAAAAAAAGCGTAAAAAATAAAAATCAAATCAAAAAGGGGAAGAGAAGAGACAGCAGTTGAAGTCGTTATTATGCATGTGATTGTACAAGACTGAAGGCCTTTATGTTTCCATTCCTCATCTTCTTGCTAGATATTTAGCTTTGCTTTTGCGTGAGTACTACTATGAGTATTTGCCAAATTTCATGTCACCATTCTCTTGCATGTGTGCCCCTATCTAACTTTATTATTTGTGCATTCAAGTATGATTCTATCACTAATTTAATGTTAATCTGATGGTCTGAAGTGTTACGTTCTACCAATTCACATATCTCAGATTCAAGTTTCGATGATACCATATGAACATGAATACGAATATGTTGGTTGAGAGAGTAGTATTACGATGGATGTTCTCTTCTTCATTCATGTTGCATTCTTTGTACCTCCTATAGTTTTATAATTTGGGAAATCTTTATGCATTCGTTGAATTGAGAGAATCATTTCAACTTCTTAATTGACAATTTCACCAGGCAAAGGGCAACACATAAAGGAGGAGCTAAGTAAGACTTGATGTGCCAAGTAATGAAGTAAAGAAAAAAGGAAAAGGGTGTTGTAGAAACCAAACAAAATCTAACACATTGAAAGAACACCAAAGATAGATAATGGGATAGAAAGACATTACTAACAAGCTAGTAGCTAGGTCAAGTAGTAGAGTAACAAATAGTTGTTGCTCTATCCTTTTAATGCAATGTTAACATTTCACCTATTTCTACATTTTTTAAAGTGTGTGAAACTTTTGTTTCTCTCCTATCATCATCTTTTTTTTTGCATGAAAAATCACTTTGTTGTTGGACTATGCATTTGTTTTGAACTTTTGATAATTCTTGATAATAGATCGAAGAAGGTGCATGCTTTTTCTTTTAAATGAGTTAAAATTTACTTTTGCATGGTTTTCAAAGTCATCACTTTTCCAATCCTTAATGTATTAAGTATTACTATTTATCATGATTATTATTTTACTATTTACAAGATTCCTTCTAATCATTCACTTCTAAAATCCATATCATATATTTTTCTTCATCATTACCTTCTTTTTCTTTATCTCTTTTGTTTCAACAATGTCCCTCAATCATTTACATTTCTGTAATTGGGACTTGGGATAACTTATATCCCACTCATGAATACTCACTTTCTTGTGTAGCTAATTTGTATGTGAATTCTTGTTAAGTATTCCCTTTTGACCTCTTATACACACGTTGTTTAAAGTTAATTTGAGTAAATTAAGATGAAATTAATGTTAGCGGTTGAACAAATTTAATAATTAAGTGGTTAATATATACTTATTTTAAAAAATCGTGCAAAAAATAAAATTGGTAGATTATTACTAGTGAAGAATTTATTGATTATGATAATTAGTGATTAATATTTAAGGTAGTTGTTGATATTAAATACGCATTGAAAATGGTTAAGCGACAAATAAAAGTGGATAAAAAAATTCAGTTAAATGACATGAGAACAAATGGAGTAGATGGGCAAATGGAGTATACACTATGGGTGGTGAGATCTAGGGGTTTGGGAGTCGGTGTGTGATACATGATGATGTTCGAATTTTCTAATGATTCTATGGTTCAATATAATTATCAAATTGAAATATTATAGATACATGTCCCTAATAATTAATAATAAATTTATTTATATATTTTACTCACGTGACGAGAAAGTAATAACCATAGTAGTTGTGGGAAAATATAGTACATCCAAAATTGAAATATCAACTGTCACACTTCAGAATTGAAATCAGAGTATATATATAATATATATATATATATACATATATAATAAATTATTACGTTTTAGAGTTGAAAGCGTGATGATAGATATATAAAATATTGAAGATAATTAATTGTTACGCTTACAATCTTAGAAGCGTGGTAAATAATACTTTCATAGATCTCTAGAAAAAGTTATTCTTGAAAATTTGTTTGAATGTGACGTCTAACTGCACTACTTCATTCTGGAGAAGATGAGTGGAGTATTCAAACCTTCTTTTAACTACTTTAACCAGTTTAGTTCCACTGACTGGAATCTCTAGGATTGGCATAAGGTTAGGCCGTTAGGGGTTTGAGCTAATGGGAGGAATTAAGCTAGATTAATACCCTATATGATCCTTCCATCTTCAATGACCTAAAGCCTTGGAGAAACGAGGCCTTGCCTTTCGGAGGAGATGAGGCACGCTTATACACAATTTGGAACGAGTGCGTTGCATGATTTTAAGTCTAGCTAGCTGTGGCATCTGCTGGTTGAACAAACATTAGTTGTGTATCATCACACATTAGGGTTTCTAATTCAGTTAATAAGTCAATTAAATTTTATTTTCAACTAGGACAAATTCGACTCACTTCAACTTTATCTCAATAGAAAAGAAATGACCTCAAATGCACAATTTGCGTTAGAAAGGGCTACCTCGTGGCCGCTCGTACTCTTTAAACAAATCCGACCTCACCCAAACGCATCTGATCAACCCTAGTTGCAACACTTTATTTTAAAACAAGGTTGTTCATACAATATGTATGGTTCCAAATTGAGCATCAGCGTCTCCCGTGCACATGCCATCACTTGATTTTTGTTCACCAGTAAATATATGTATGGATGGGGCGGTTCCATTGAGAACCGCAAATTATGTGAGAACTGAGAACTCAAAGCAAAAATGGCGTTTTATGTCTTGTGTTTTGTGGACGCGTTTTGTGTCTTGTGTCTTGTGTGTTGACACTATTTTTGCCTTGAATTTTCAATTCTCACATGATTTGCGGTTCTCATTCGAATCTCTATCTATATGGATGACATCAAATGAGAACCGTATATTCGCATAAGAACTTAGTACTAATATCATCACTTATTTCATAACTCTTAATATTTTTTTTCGAATATTTAATGTCCGAGTGATTTTTATATGAACTGTGTCCATCATGTGACGATGTACACCATCATTAGAAAGTCATCACATTGTGCGTTGAAAAGTTAAAAAAATTTCAAACCAATAATAAATTATCACGCACGTGTCACATTTGACTTTTCAACGCGTCACAGTGATGGACACAAAAAACCCTAGAATCATTCTTTAATGTCTATCTTTTGAGCATTAGAGAAATTTTGTTTAGGACAATAATGCCAATGGAAAGAAGTAACATTTCTAAAAGACAACATTGCAGCATTGTTTCAATTAACATTTTGAAGAAAATTTTATTCAGATAAATAAAAGTAAACTTGTTTCTCCCTCCGTTTTTTTAACAAAAATGCAAAGATGAGAAATTAATTGTGAGTACAAGTGCTTATTAATTCAATCTCGACTATAATTATTCATACAAGTTGGTAGAAAGGACAGAATAGAAAAGGAGAAAGAAGCTTGGATTTGTGCGTGGAGTCTGTCGTCGCTGCTGCTATCTTTGTCATTTTGATATTTACAGATTTCGATTCCTCTGGTCTTATAGGGACATGTAAAATGCCAAAACCAAACAGAAACAGCGACACATGAACAACAGAATAAAGACAAAGTGTTTGATTTAGTTCCCTTCAAATCTAGGGTTTTTAGTTGTGAACCAATCTAAGTTCAAGTAAATTACAAACTAGCTAGGTAAATAATAAAAAAAACTGAATTGAATGTGAATCTTATACACAAACTAATACTTCCTTCGTCCTTTAATACATGTCGTTTAGGGTTAATTTGAGTAGATTAAAATAAAATTAATTCTAGCAGTTGAACAAATTTAATAAGTAAGTGGTTAATATTTTTTTTAAAAATCATGCAAAAAGTAAACTTGATAGATGATTACTGGTGAGGAATGTATTTTTTTTATTGATTATTATGATGAAGTGATTAATATTTGTTGTTTTAAGGTAGTTGTTGATATTAAATACGTATTGAAAATTGTTAAGTGATAAGTAAAAATGGATAAAAAAATTTGATTAAGTGATATGTAAAAGAAGACAGAGAAAGTAACTTTTACATATTGTGTGTTTTTCCCAAAAATTTCTGAAATAATTTTAAAATTTTCATAAGTACTTCATCTGAGTTTCAAAACGTAAAAATCATACAGAATAATTATGTAAGTACAAAACAACATTGTATGAAACACTGTTTTTATAAGCCTTGTTTGAAACAACGTTTTATTAATAAAGAGATGACATTGTTTGAAGTAACGGTCTTAACTTTTACACTATACGGAATGCTATTCGAGTAATATAACATTTATCTAAAGAGAAACACTATTTCGACCTTCATTTCTGTGTGATGTCAAAATCATTTAAGATTTTTAAAATGATATAAATTAAGTAAGAGATATCGGGCTTAATAACGTCATTGTGCTAAAAAAATATTAAGATGTTTAAGGCATAGTTCTATATATCCCAAAACATTTTTATCCTAACCTAAAATATGAGACAATCTTAAATTAAAAGTTCCTAAAATCATATCATCTGGATTCTTGAAAACTCTAAACTATATAAATATAACACCCTAACACAATAAAACTTTATAACCACTAAAACGAAAAAGAAAAAATAGCAAAATCTATTTTTTGATCGATCTGTTTCCTAACTTATTTATATATATATATATATATGAGATATCACCCCATATTTTTTCCCTTGAGATATTTAAAAAAATTTATAATGCATTTTTGGAAAAAACTCATATTAAACAGCTTTTTTATGCGCAAACTTTCACAAACCCTAAGACAGAACACACATGGCGTATGGACAGGCATTTGCAATGTAGCTAGTTTGAATTATTATTTTTTGTTAGAGTTATTTAGTTTAATGAATGAATAACATGGCCTAGAAAAAGTGAATTTTGATATTCTCCTTTGTATTTAATATCTTGTGCTTACTATGAACATCAATATGAGCATACTTCAGCACTTTATTCCCTTGAAAGAAGAGTAATGCAACAAACAAATTCAGCCTAGGAAAAACGTGCTACCTATACGCAGATCACAACACCCAAAACGCCCTAGGTACTTAGAATCCTTTTGTCCTAATTTGGTTGTGCACTTGTGCTTGGATTCATCCACATCCATAGCTTGTGAATTAACAATAGATGGTGATGGTAAAAAGGTGTATTTTAATGGTGCTAGTAGTTAGGATCTGACCTTGGTATTGAGTCAGACTTGATCAGCCTTACTGTGGACTAATCTCTACTTTAATGATGCATGCTTAAGTTGTAGGAAGAGCATCTTTGAGCATGGAGGTTCATGATCATTTCAATTCAATAATATTTAATTTTATATTGAGGGGGGTTCATTGTTATATTGAGTTGAAATAAATAAAATTTTTGTAAGATTAGCAGAATCTAAAATTCGTATGATACAAAAAAATTGAACTGTCTCAAATTAAATTAGGTGAATTGAGCTAAACTGAATTGCATCCATTTGAGCCGGAGACACCGAACCCTAGCAATACCAATCCATTAAAAAATATATTTATTCAAAAATCATAACTCAAATCCAAACAAGTGCATCTTGCATAGCTTATGTGGTTTGGGCATGTATAATGATGAAAATATATACATGAAGATGGTAATATTCCAGAATAGGGCATTTTCCTTGCAGTAAAGTTTCAGCTAGGAGAAAGTAAAAAAACAACCAACAAAATAAGGATTTTTTTTTCCCGAAAACTATCCTTGTTTCAAGTTTTTATATCAATTCTATCATACCATTCATTTTAATTTCAAATCTACCCTACTTGAAGAAAATCGCATTTGTGAACCGTGAGAAAACCACAGTTTCAAACCGGTGATTTTTTAAAATAATAAAACCTTAGTTTCAAACTGTGATTTTCTTAAAAAAAACTGTGGTTCACAATTATAGTTTTTGTGTATTTTAAATCGATATTTTTGTAAAAATTAAAATCCCGGATTGCAACTACAGTTTTTTTTTTAAATAGGTTAGATTGAAAATATAAAAGAATGAAAGGATAGAATGGATATGAAAACAAATGGAAAGGATAGTTTTTTAAAAAAAAATCCAAAATAAGACAAGGGTGTACTTATATTATTCTGTAGAGTTTTTTTAACATAAATGTTATTTTAAGTAAGTTTTCTAAGTGTTTTTAGAGTATTTTTGGTAAAAGCTCTTTAATATAAAAAGAGTGTTGTGTGGTTGTCTGTCTCCCATGTCAGCCGCTGGTGCATGCTTGCTTCCATATATACACCTATCTCTTTCTCAAACTCTGGCTCATCCGCAGAGAACCCTGTGGTGTGGCTGGTTCAGAGTGAAGAAGGAGAAGAAAAATGGTTGCATGACAATAATGATGGAAGAAGATGTACTAACTTGTAAATGAGATTTTAAACTGAAAAAGTCAATCACTCCAATTTCATTTAACTTAATTCAATTCAGCTTCATTTAATTTATGATCTATAAAAAAATTCAGGAAAAACTGGAGTTATTTAACTAACCAGATTAAATAAAGTCATTTTTATGAGTTTTAAGATTTTAGAGAGTTTGGATTTTTAGTTTTTTTAGATTGGATTTTTAGTTTTTTTAGAAATTTTAGCAATTTTGAGAATTTCAGACGTTTCAGAATTTTAAATCTTTAGTGGATTAGAAATTAATTGTTTTCAGATTTTTAAGTTTTTTAGGTTTTGAATATACTCTAAAAATAAAAAAAGTCTAAAACCCTATAAAGGCCCAAAGAGCCCTAAAATTACTGTAAATTCCATAACCCTTGAATCTTACAATCCTAAAAACCATGCATTCAAAATGTGTCTTTTCACCGACATAATTTGTGTAATTCATGTGCAATACATTTTTTCTGTCCATTTTTATTTATCACTTAACAATTTTTCAATGCGTATTTAATATCAACAGATACTTTAAAACGTCAAATATTAACCATTTTGTTATCATAATCAATAAAAAATAGATTTATCACTAGTAATCATCTACCATTTTTACTTTTTGCATGAATTTTTTTATAAAAATATTAATTATTTTTTTATTAAATTTGTTCAACTGTTAACATTAATTTTATCTTAATTTACTTAAATTAATCTTAAACGACATGTATTAGAGGACGGAGAGAGTATATCACACCGGTATGCATGACAAATCCAAATTTTAAATTTAGTTTAACAAAACTATTATTATTTTCAACTGGTCCCAGCCAAAAATTCTCCTCATATCTCATTTTCTTTCAATTCGATTCCCAATTTAATTGAGTAAAACCCAATTAACTTAAATTTAACCAGCTAGGTCAAATATTTTCAATTCTACTTTAATTTTTATTACTCCATGTGAAGATGTAATTAAGTATTGGGACTTGAAGAAGCTGACACTGTCCCTTACAGCATTTTCTGTAGTTTTACTACTATTGAATATTTATATTTTATTACTGACAATCAGATCATATCACATGCCACCAATTTAATTTAAATGAGTTTGGGCTAGTGTTTTAGAGAGAGAAGGAGAGAATCTAATTGTAGAAAATTTTCAAACAAAGATCTGACCAGAGTGGGGAACCAGAAAAAAGAAGAAGAAGAAAAATTGAATCAGGCTGAGAGAGATGAACAGTAACAGAAGACAGGGTGAAAACAATGAAAAAGACAAAAACACAGAAGCACGACCACCACCAGCAGCTAGCCAGGCAGCTAGCAGCATGCACATCTCAATCAAAATTCGCAAACCCACCACACGCAGGGAGAGTGAGACATAGAGAGACAACGTTAAAGCTGCTCCATCTGATGTCGTTTTTGCGTCACAATAAAAGAACAAGATTCTGAAACCAGAAAACAGACTACACGTTTGTAGAAGAAGAAGAAAAATCTAAGGAAGGACCAGGGAGAGTAGAAAGACAAGAAGAAGAAGGAGCGTGACGTCAGTAGCCAGCCATAATACCATACCAGCTCTGAAACCCTATCTATCACGTGACATGCAAACAAAACATTTATTTCACTGTTCTACACTATTAATGGAGAAATATGTAGGTCCACTTGAACTTTTTTATCACTTGTAAAAATCCTAATTGTATTTTAATAAAAAATAAAAACAACATCGCCTTTCCATTTGTCATACATTTTAATTTAATTAATTTAATTGAAGTTCAACTGATTTTAGACAAATTCAAATAATTTTAATTCATTCCAGCTCTATTTCAGTTGAAAATAAATGAAGGCACCCAAGTTTGAACATCAACCAATTAGTAAAGAATCAAATACCAGTCTGATTGGCTTAGGAAAATTACGTGGAAATGAAATCAAGTGAAAACAATTATCTTAATATACTTTTGCTTTTTTAGGGTAAAATTATAAAAAAAAAATCAAAATGCTCTTTAATTTAACTATCTCCAAACCAAACTCAAAATGAATTTGACTCCCTCTTTAATTTGACATAAATTTCCTTTTATACTTTTCTTTCACGTTCCTAAAACCAAACAAAGCCTTAGGGTTTGATGTTAAATGCGGTGCAATGTTAACAGCAAATGAACCGCCGCCGCCCGCGGCGGAGGGAAGTGTGTGAAGCGTGAGATGAATTGCATTGAAGTGGTTGATGGCGCGGTTGATCTATCCAGGGTCTGATCTGGAACCTTTGGAGAGGTGTGTGTGGTGGGGTGGTCAGTGAAATGCTGTCAGGAGGAGTCAGAGAGAAAGAGAAACATATTTTTAACAGTCACGGGTTTGCCTCGAAGTTGTAGAGATGCACTTCTCTCTGCGTGGCTCCACTTCTTAAATTTTCACCATTGATCTTCATATCTTTATTGCATGATTTAAATAATTAAGTATTGGTAAGTTATGGCAGATAGACATCCAGACACATATTCCCTCCAACACCATATCTTCATCCAAGATGACCTACATTCATCTAATTAATTAATTGCCCTACAACTTATCTTAATGTGGATGTTTAATATTTCCAAGAAGAACAAAATTGTCACACAAGCTTGTGATAATCTTGAGGCTTCTGCTGCCCCAGAAGACTTAAAATACAAGTTCCCAAAATTATACTGGAAAATGTTTTTCTAATAAATATAAAAGGATCGGAGATTAAGAATCTAATCCATTTCGCTTCAATTTAGTTTAAATAAATTCTTTTTAAATCTTTTTTGTTAAACAATTTTTTACATCCACTTTAGGGAATATAATATTTTTTACATTGAAACAATGAAGTTAATTTATAAAAAGGATTTTAATTAACCAAACCGTGGATTCAGTTTAACCTAGCAAATAATTATAGTATACCCTTACACCCGTTTCGTGTATTTCTACATTCACTCTTCTAGAATAAGACACTGATCTCTTCCACTTCTCACCTTCCATCATCTCTCTATCAGTGTCTTCTTCTTCTTCTTCTTCTTCCACAATCTTCTCTGATCTCCATCATACCCAAACCCTCACTTCCCCATCACTAGCTACAGCATCACAGTTTCACCAATGGCCCTGATCATGGAACCCAACAGCAACAGTGGCAGCTGCTACAACTACGACGACAACATGAATAACATCCTCCTCTCCCTCGACTCCCACAAATCCGTACCCGCTCCATTCCTCACGAAAACCTACCACCTCGTCGACGACCCCTCCACCGACCACGTCGTCTCCTGGGGCGACGACCACTCCACCTTCGTCGTCTGGCGCCCCCCCGAGTTCGCCCGCGACCTCCTCCCTAATTACTTCAAGCACAACAACTTCTCCAGCTTCGTCCGCCAGCTCAACACCTACGTAAGCAAGCCATGTTGAATTTTTAGCTAACTCAATTGGATAATTTTTCACTTATTTTCATGTAACGAATAGTGAAGTGGGTTTTGTTATGATCTTCTGATTTGAGGGTGTTTGGTGGATTTATGGGTTTTAGGAAGATGATTTGTGAAGTGGTTCTTTTATGATTTGAGGCTTTTGTTGGATTTTAGGGTTTCAGGAAGATGATTTGTGAAATGTGGTTTGTTATGATATGCGCTGATTTGAGGTTTTTGGTGGATTTTAGGGTTTCAGGAAGATCGTGCCGGACAGATGGGAGTTTGCCAACGAGTTTTTCAGGAAGGGAGAGAAGCATCTGCTGTGCGAGATCCACCGCCGCAAAACGTCCCAGCCGCAGGTGTCGATCAACCACCACCATCAGGGCCAGTACTCGCAGCAGTTCGGATTCGGTCCTCAGGCCTACCTACCCTATCCGAGCCGGCTGAGCATCTCGCCACCCGAGTCGGACGACAACAACACTAATTTTCCCATCTGGGGATGCGATAGCGATCAACTGTCGCACCCCCAAATCTCAGCACCAACCACCGCCGCTATGATCAACGGATACAGCGGCATTGCCGGCGGGAGCGGCGCGGTGGCGCTATGCGAGGATAACGATAGGCTGAGGCGGAGCAACACGATGCTGATGTCGGAGCTGGCGCACATGCGGAAGCTCTACAACGACATTATCTACTTCGTCCAGAACCACGTCAAGCCGGTGGCTCCCAGCGATGCGTACCACCATCACCCACCGACATTATCTCCTCCATGCGGCCGGGCTGCGGCAAGGAGGGTCGGCAACTTCGATAACGTCAGTAATGACACTTCACAGAGCTCGGTGACGGTGGTGGAGGAGGCGGAGAATGACGAGGATGAGGACAGGAGGATGAGGTTGTTCGGAGTGCCGCTGCTGCGGTCATCATCGTCGGCCAGCAAGAAGAGGCTGCATTCGGAGCTGGGCCTGAATCTCATGCCGCCATCACCCTGCTAGATTAATACATTACTAGTTAGTTCAGCTCATCATCTTTGATATCATCATCAGCTTCACCTTCAGCTTCTTTCAGTTATTTATGAGTTTTATGGATTGACTATCCAACTAGGTATGCAGCTTTCATCCTCCTCGTCATCATAAATTGAATCTGCTTGAGCCATCAGTTTTCTCTCACCACCTTTGGGATGATGTGGGTTTCTGAAACCCAATTGTGAATATAGATTTTAAGTTTTATTTTTGTTGTTGGGATCGATCGATCATGCTGGTGATTTCTCAGAGTTCATGCATTTATGTTGCAGAGTTACACTCACTCAATCACAGGCACTAGCTGTGACATTTTGAAAGTCATGGTGCCAATAACAATGTGTATCTTATCAAGGCAACCTTTATATCAAGTTACCATGGATTAAAGTTTCTAAAAGACTTAAATTCGAAACCATATTATTTTAATCTCAAAGCTGAATGTAGCAATAAACTTTATGTTCTCTAATTTTTAGTTGTATGAAATATTTAATTCAATTATTTTAATATAGGGAAAAAATTGAAAATGGGTTATGAATTCTTATGACTTTGGTTTTAACTATCTAAATTTTATCAAAAAATAAATAAAAAAATAGATTGATTCTTTAAAAAATATATTACAGTTACACTCATAAACTAATATTTTTATAGAAATTATTATTTTATTATCAAATTAAATTATATCATTTCGTTCTCATAAACAAAATAATGTCTTTAATTTTCATACTCAATGAGACATAATCCTTAATAAATTTAATAAAATCAATTATATTCAATGAATCAAACTAACATTGATCTTAAAAAAATCATAAATTAGTCTGAATTTTTTTTCATCGCATTCGTTTCGACAGTTCATATATATAGTTTGAACCATAATTAGAGAAACAGTGATAATTTAGAACTCCTTTATTATTTTCCCTTGAACAGAATATGTGTGACATTGGAAATGGGTTTGAATTTGATGCCTAATAGGTGAGATCGTGGCAGAGGGAGTGAAATTTCAATTTTGTGAAAGGTTTCTATCAAGGGGGATAAGCATACATCTACTATACACTGTTATTCTTCTTCTGAAGGCAAAATCAAAAGGAGGAGTTAAAAACCTTTGCTTTTTGCTACTTAAAGTTTATATAAAACCCATCCTCTTTAGATCTCTCCTTGGATCCTCTCCACCCTTCTTCTCTCTCCATCTGCATATTCACGTTATAAAGAAAGATGAGAGAGTAAGACATGCTTGAACATGAAATGCTGCAGAAAGAAGTAAAGTAGAGAATAGTCATAACTAGACAAAAGTAGGAGTACCTCATGTTTGACTCATTAATCAGGGTTAGAGATAATTGAGAGATCATGATCTCTGGTCTGAGTTTTTTTTTCTTCTGAACTGATGCAGATGTATTGCTTTCTGGGTCTGGAGAAATGCAGTATGCATTCTGACCATATTGAGTGCTTAATTTCTTTGAAAACCATTAAATGCTGTGGGATATGTTCAGGGAGGAACTTCCTTCAACTGGGTACTGAAATGAAAGATGAGCGAGTAAAACAACAGTGTAGAAAATTTATTAGCCCATCAACAGCGACAATTTATTTATTTTTATTATCTGAAATATCATTCATTCAAATTAATTCATTTTTTTTTAACAAAAATCTATTTTGCAGCCATCAGAAATTAATTAATTCAGTTGCTAATTAAATTATGAAGTGAACAGGGTTGAAGGTTTAAGCCCATTGATATCAGGAGTTTATCCATTGAATATGGATTCCTTGTTCAAAAATGCTTACTTGAATGAAATATAATTTTAATGATTTTAAATTTATATCAATTCAATAAATTCTTGATATATAAGTGTATTAGGTTTGATTATTCTTGTGGGGAAGACACACGTGAACATGAAGCCACAAACAGTGTACGTCAGAATATATCATGAAATAAGTGTCTCAAATATTTAATAAATATATATAATTAAAAAAATAAAAAATTCATTTCAATCAAATATAATGTAAATAAAATGCATTTCAGTCAAAATAAAGGAAGGTGGAGAGACAAAGATGTAGATACATATGCATACTTCATGATCCATGTTCCTTAAAAAGTGGGCATGGAGAGAAAAAAATGAAGAAGAAAAAAATAGGAAAGATGATATAAAAGTGTTTGTAGTAAGAATGTTTTTGTCATGCAATTATTTCAAGGCAAATAAACTACATATATTCTAAGGCCCTCTTTTCCAATCACTCTTGGGTGTTCCGGGAATATGTACATTTTTTGCGACCTCATTTTGATTTTGATGAAATACAACGTTATTTTTTTCGTTTTATCACTCGTTTTATGCCTCAACTGATGAATATAGAAGTACAATTCACCAGTTGTTGTTTTCTACAAATATTGAAGCACAAATCATCTGATGAATATAGCATGTCATCTGATTAATATATCAGATCATCTGATTAATATAAAAACATAACTGATTATCTTCATCGTGTACGTAGATAATCTCTCTAACTAGTATCAAATAGCCATCAAATGTGTGATTTGATAGTAAAAAAAAGATGAGAGGTGATTCTTAACAATCCTCATAATTCGAATTCCTGATGTTCGGATGTCCATTATAATCATAGTTATAAAAATCGGACTGGTGATCATACTGGTCAAGCATCTGGTTCGCGATTCACAGGTTGAACCGTTCGGTTTGAGTGATTTAACCGCCGGTCTAATTTGAAATAAGAAATTTCAGATATAAATTATATAAAATCGTTACATGATAAAAACATTAGCTCAATTGGAAGGTGTGCAGCCTTTGAATTCGCCAAGGCTGAGTTCGAACCCCAATAGGGATTAGTTTGTTTACAGATATATTAGTGATAATTTCATAAATCAATTTTTGATAACCGGTATGATTTTTACTTGATTTTGTACAAAATTGGCCTATTCATCCGGTTATTTTCGAGTGTGTGAATCGGACCAGTACTTGGTTATAATAACTATGGTTATAATATTATAGCAGTAAATTTTTTTAATAAATAAACAAAATCAGGCCAAATGGAATTTAAAATAGTCAAATAAGTATATCGTTTTAAATTTTCAAACTTCCCTATCACATGTATTATTATTAGGTGTGCATGTGACCAACAATATTTTACATAGAATCTACATTAAAATTTCTTTCTTTGAATTACAGTGTCCGAGTGTCGCACGTGGTTGTCACGGATTACGCGCGTGTGTGTTTTTGTTTTTAAGTTTTACTTATTTAGTTTGAAAAGATGCCATATAAATTTAATTGCTCAGTCATCTATTACATTACATGTCACTTAATTGAATTTTTTATTTATTTTTATCTATCACTTAATAATTTTCTATGCGTATTTAATATCAACAACTACCTTAAAACGCTAAAAATTCATCATTTCATTATCATAATCAATAAAAGATTTATTCATCATCAGTAATAATTTGTCAATTTTACTTTTTGCATTAATTTTTTCAAAAAATAGTAACCACCACCTTACTAAATTTGTTTAACCGTCAGTACTAATTTCACTTTAATATATACCTTAAACGATATGTATTAGAAGATATAGAGAGTATAATATAAATGTCTTTTTTATTTTTTTAACAAATGAAATACTCATGGTAGCTTTGCGAGAAACATTTTTTTATTCCTTTTTCACCTTGTCAAATTATTCTACTTTATATATTTTAAAAATATTAATTTACTCTTATACTGTATAAAATACGGGATCTTAGAAGATGAATACGTACCAATATGCAATTTAACAAAATACAAAATCTTTAGAAAGCTAGCATGTACAGTAAGTTCCGATCAGTAGGCTGTGGGGATGGGCTATTTATCGGGCCGTTTTCCTCGGTGGCCACTGGGCCCAATTCTTATATCAGCCCACGCCAGAAAACGATAAATACGACACCGTTAATCTTACATTTTTTATATTTGGTTGCATAAACCCATACTTCAAATTGTTTGATTTGCGAAATGTCTCATAGTCTTTCTGTCCAGACTTAGATGATTGAATGAATTCGGAAAAAATAAAATTATCTTTCATTATAATTTTTTTATTTGGAGAACCGTAATTATTAGGAGCCGACTTAAACTTTGAGGAGTGTACCGACTAAACCCACCTTGCTCAGTTTCTTCATTTAGGCAGTGTTTGGTTTAGGAAAAATTGTAGGGAAAACAAAATTTGATGGAAAGTGAAATTCATTATGGATTCCATCTTATTTTTCTTTGTTTGGTTTAAAATGGAATTTGAAAGAAAGTTTTAAAACTCCTTTTAATTTACATTAACTTTCCTTCTAACTTTCCACATAATTTTCTTTCCTTCATATTTTCCATCTAAACCAAACATTGGATTTTACCCATTTTCTTCCACATTTTCTTTTCCACTAAATTTTCCTAAACCAAACACAACCTTATAGTTTGTTTGATTTGGAAAAAATTTGGTGAAAAGAAAAATGAAAGTAGGAAAAGTGAATTCTCTATAGAATTCATTCCATTTATTTTTTTTTGGGTTATGGGTGGAAAATTCATGGAAAAGTTCTCAAAACACTATTTGTTTTGTTAAAAAATTTATCTAATTTTTCTTTGCCCCAACTTTTTCTAAATCAAATAAAGAATTTCTTCTAATTTTTTCTCTAATTTCCTTTATATTAAATTTTCCCTAAACCAAACACGATCTTAGTTTCACAAATAATTGTGAGACCAATTTTAAACTCACAATGATCAGATCTTGCACCAACGGATTAATTTCAGTCCGATTTCTATTCATTTCTTTAAAGGAATTTGCTTTTCAATTCCATCCGATCCCAAAATCAGAATATATTTCGATCTGAACCAAGAAAAATATTCACTTTGGACTTTATCTTTTATTTAGGTTTTGAATTTGTCTTTACAAATTCAGATTACACCTCCTAGTGAACTGCAATTACGATCTTTTTCTTAGGACTGTGTTTGGTTTAGGAAAAATTCGATGAATTTTTTTTATATTAAGTTAAATGTATTTGATCAAGTTTAATGTATCTGACGAGGTTTAAATGATATAATACTGCTTTCTGATACATTTTCTATGAAATTTTTCACGAAATTTTCCATGATAATTGAAAATGAAATGAAATTCTTATTATTTTTTTTGACATTTTCCGTAACAAATTAAATAAAGATAAAATTAGATGGAATCATTCCAAGATTTCAATTCCTTCTAATTTTTCACCAAATTTTCCTTTTCATCAATTTTTTTTTAAACAAAACGAAAGCCTGCACCAAACGTTTTGAAAATTTTATTACCTTTTAATTTGCTTCATTCAGTTTGAATCAGCCCTGTAAAAAAACTAAAATATTCCAATCCGATCTGACCAAGACTGCTGTCTCATCTGATCGTCAGTCCACATTAATAAATTTTGATTTCAATCCATTTCAGTTCAATTCAGTCCGATCCGAAGGGTTAGACCTGCTAATACTCAACAAGTTGCTATAGTCACATTCAGACGCAAAGGAAGAATGAATGGATGATACGGCTAGCTAGGTCACAACATTCTTCCCTAGCTTATCAGGACATATATTCTTCTTCATCGGAAGACTCACACGTATATTCTTCGTCATGATATTTTCATTTCCATGTGTCACTTCCCATTCTCACTCTCGCACTAGGTCAATCAAACACGCCTGGATCAGTTCACATAGTTGGTTATATATATTCATAACAATGGACATACCCAATGGTGTGATCAATCCGAGTTTGCAAATGGCTCAAGACGACAAGTTCCGACTCGGTGAAATACCCCGCAGTGACTATTTCATCGTGCACGCAGATCAGGCGACCGTGTTCGACCTGGCTCGTCTGCTGACCTCGAAGAATGTGAAAAGACTCAGATTCATCGACTGCGGGGAAGGAATCTGGTTTAGAAACTACAGTTTCAAGAGGCGGTGGATCATCTTCGTATCGGTCGTGGCACAGAAGGTCTTTCTTTTGCTAAAATGGCCATCGAAATTGATAGGGTTTTGGATCGAATGGTGGCTCAATCTCTTTCGCATAAATGGAGGGCTTCTCCAATTTTGTATCAAAATCCTGACAGGTACGACATGTCTTCTTTTTACCATGAGCTTGCTCCATTATTACGAAGCAAATGAGTTTTTTTTTTTAAAAAAAAAAACTCACGCACCCAGCCACCAATAAAATTTGATGAGGTGAATGAGTTCTTGATATGTAATCTCAATTGTTGTGGGATGTGTGTTAGGTCGGAGCTTGAAATGTCCTAACAAGCATTCGCCCGATTTCGTGACCTTAATCGGAAACCTAGACCACAGAGTTGAGCTGCGAAAGTCCAGATACCCGAGTGTCTCTCATTTATGTGTCATGGCAAGCAAAATTGCGTATGAGAATCAAGCTTTTGTTCACAAAATTGTAACAAAAAAATGGAAGGTACCTGGCCTGGGGATTTTTATTCATTTTGGTTTATTAAACTTTTGTTCTCTAGACGTACTACATAACTTTCGTTCATGGCAGATGGTGCACCTGGCCTTTCACAACTTCTACAATGGTGAGAAACTGATCTAGCAATTTAAGAGTTTTTGTCACACCCTTATTTAGAAGTATCATGTTTTTGCCTTGACAACCATCTGAAACCAGTGTTCTAAAAGGCGCTAGGCGGTCCTAAGCGGTTGGCTTGGGGCCTAGCGATTAATCGGCTAGGCGGGGATTAGGCGGAAGGATTAATCGGATGATTAGGCGGAGTTATATATATTAATAATATATTTAATAGTTGATTATTAAATTATACCTATAAAATTTTATTTTATTTTAAAAATAAAATATATAAAATAATTAGGCGCTAGGCGGGGCGTTTTTAAAACGCCCAGAGACTAGGCGGGCGCCTAGGCGGCTAGGCGGCCGCCTTTTAGAACAGAGTCTGAAACGTTGTTTGAGATGGTAGTTCTAATAGAAATGCTATTTAAGATAACACTGTTTAAATATAGTTATTAAAACCGGACGGAAGGTCAAATCGATGAAACCTCCCATTCTTGATTTACCGGTTAGACAGGGGTGGACAGACCGATTTGATTGGCAGTCCAATTAGTTACTCTATTCTTATAGGTTAATTAAAACAAGTATATCAGTATAGTTTAGTGGTAGAAATGTCCCATTATATGTGAAGGGGTTAGGTTCCAATCGGTCCAGTTCAACAATTTTACATTGAATCATTTGGTTTGATCCAGTTCAACTAGGTTTTAATTGCAATCTGATAAGTATTTTCGAATCATACCTGATCTTGGTCCGGCTTCCGGTCCAACCGGTCTAACCAGCCGATCCAGTCAAGTTTTGTTATCTATGGTTTTTAATGCCTGCAAGTCAAAAGTAACTAGTTGGACCGACGGTCAAAATGGTTCGAACCGTCGATTCAACTGAAAAATCAGAAATCAGAGCTCTGATTGGGTTGACTTCCGGTCCTGTTCTATAACTATGCCTACAAGTCAAAAGTAAAGTATTTATCAAAAATGTGAAACTAAGTGAGATATTTGTGTAATTCAGAAACAAATTAGTGTATGTTAGCAAAAAAACTGATATTATTATATAGATCATTTGAACCTATAGCTAACACATTCATGTTGATTACTTGTAGCTTACACTAAGGATTACACAACTCAAGCCTTCATCTGTTACAACAAAAAGGCGCACCCATCAAAGCTGATTGCAGTCACGTTCCGAGGCACAAGCCCATTCGACGCAGACGATTGGAGGACAGACATAGACCTCTCATGGTACGAGTTCCAACACATCGGCAAAGTCCACGCCGGCTTCCTCAACTCCCTGGGCTTCCCCGGGACAGACTCATGGCCGAAACACATAGACCCAGACCACCCCCTCTCCTCATCAGCCTACTACACCATCAGAGAGAAGTTGAGAGATAATTTGAAGAGAGATGAAGGTGCCAAGTTCATACTGACCGGGCACAGCATGGGCGGAGCCCTGGCCGTGCTGTTTGCGGCCTTGCTTGTGATCCATGAGGATGAGTGGATGCTGGAGAGGCTGGAGGGAGTTTACACTTTCGGGCAGCCGAGGGTTGGAGATTGGCGATTCGGGGAGTACATGAACCACAAAATGATGTCTCTAGGTGTGAAGTATTGGAGATATGTGTATTGCAATGACATGGTGTCTAGGATACCCTGCGACGACAAGTCCCTCTTCTTCAGGCACTTTGGGCAATGCTTCTATTACAATAGTCTCTACCAAGGCAAGGTACGGAACAACTTTTAGCGTCAAAGTTATAGCAGATAGCAACCACTTTGCTTGTTGCTGTAAGTGACAATACCTGCCTTTGCTTATAAGTCCCTCTAATGCTTGGAACTTTTTAGTACATCATTTGCTACTTGATCCTTTCAGTTTCATCATGTTCACATTTTTCTTAGGAAATGGAGGAGGCGCCCAACAAGAACTACTTCTCACCGGTGTGTTTCATACCCATGTTTCTAAACGCGATCTGGGAGCTTGTCAGAGGCTTCATATTGCCGTGCTGGAAGGGTTGCGAGTACAAAGAAGGCTGGTTCATGGTGCTGTACCGGATGAGCGGATTGATACTTCCGGGGTTTTCATCTCACTCTGCTAGAGACTACATCAACTCGGTGCGATTGAGCCATCATGAAGCAAATTAAAATCTCGAGCATCCACATATATGAACTCCAAAATCTGAGCAATATTAATATTTCTATTGAATAAATGTGTACTTTTCATTTTTTGATTTATTCTCTAAGTCAGAATTCATCTCACTTTATTATCCTACAGTCGGTTTTAACAGATTCAGTCCGGTTGAACCCTATTTTTTAAACCGAGCATTAATAATAGATTCAGACCGAACACTTGCCAATTCACGGTTCTATTGATTTAACCGTTCGGTCCTCTATATTTTAATAAGTACTGTATGTATGTTCATATAGGATTGTGACCCGAAGCAGCTCAGTAATAAACAGCAAAACAAAAATTGCATCGTTTTAACTATTAACAATCAACATCATATCATGCCACATATTAAATAATTAAAATAAAAATATAATTAGTAACTTCTTTTACAAATCAGATAGTATAATAAATATTTATATCCAAAACCAAATAATTTTAAATAGTAATAATCCGTTCATATATTCTTTCTACAAGGATATTAATGTCTGCTCTTTCTGCAAGTAAACGACATCGGAAGAATAAACCTTCAAATTATCAAACTTGCGGGTCTTCTCCAAAAGGATTTAGATCCCATAATGCCAGGTAAATATGAAGTCATATGCAAAATAATTAAGATGGTTTTACTGCAAATCAAATGGTCTGAAAAAATAAAGTGATTTTGATATAAATAATATTAATTATTTTAATTATATATATATCAATTAAGGATTGACGATTATAAATCAAAATGGTGTGCTGTTTTTGATTTCAGCACTGAATCAATTTCCATTCCAAAATAAACAAACTCACCTCCTACGTAACTGAAGAACAAATTGCCAGAAAGAATATCCTTTTCGCCACACAAAGAGTTTCGTTGGTAAAAGTTGATTATGTTTTTGGGAATATTACAAAAGGGGGTATGTACTATCCTCCGTTTAAAAATTACGGTCGTAACTTTTAAATTTTAAAATTTCAGGTCTTTATTATTATTGGGGTGTAATTGAAATTTTTACATTTCAATTCAATCCTAAACTATTTTAACTAATTGCATTTTCTCCCCCATCAAACTCTAACCTAATTATCTTCCTGCTGAATGAAATCGCAACCGCATCCATCTATCTCTCGCATCGCCCGCTCCTCAACCCGACGGCCCTCGCCTTCTCCTCCACTCGATCGCCCTCTCCTCTTCAACCCGACGACTCTTCTCTTCTCCTCAACCCGACGACTCTTCTCCTCAACTCAACGGCCGCCCCTTCTACTCAACGCGACGACCCTTTCTCCTCCACTCCACAACTCATTTCACAATTTAATCAAATCAAAGAGAAGATAAAAGATTTCGTCTCCTGAGAGATTCAGCAGAAACAATGGTAAGTCATTTCTTGAAATTAACTGATGATTGGAATTGAAACTAGAATTGAAATTGTAGATTTAGGTAATG
Organism: Kalanchoe fedtschenkoi; assembly: GCA_002312845.1. Taxonomy (NCBI): domain Eukaryota; kingdom Viridiplantae; phylum Streptophyta; class Magnoliopsida; order Saxifragales; family Crassulaceae; genus Kalanchoe; species Kalanchoe fedtschenkoi. Next base: position 9,319,195 of record NQLW01000011.1, read on the forward strand.
TTGATTGTTTGGTGATTTGGACTGTGTTGGTATATCAATTCTTGTAGTTTAATTTGTAGTGAAGGTAGATTAAATATGAACATGGCTTCAGGGGTTGCAGAAGTTATCTGGGTATATATGTCCAGACGATTTGTTTGTTCTTAATTTTTCCTATTTTTGCATAAATTTCATTTTGCCAGTGTATACAGAATTCTTTCTATGTACGTGTCTCTGTGTAGATGGTGGCATTTATATGTATTCAGTATGTATGAAGAACTTTAGAAATATGTATGTGTTCTTCAATTATCAGAAATTCAGTATATATTTATTCAGTTTTGTTGGAATTGGGAGGTTCCATAATTGTAACTAATAACAATTTTGTGTATGCAGAGTCTTATTTTGCCTATTCGCCACTTCTTTACTTGGATGATCAAAGAAGAATTTGAACTTGTTCCACCATAGCGTCGGATTCAATGAGTATAAAATGTGAAGGATTGTCAATATGGAACTTGTTATGAAGGAAGAATCAAGAAAGTGTCAAAGAAGAATGTTTATTGTCATTGTAGCATTTATATTATTGTAAACTGAATTTAGTTTGTATAATATATGAAGGATATGTTAGTAGTGTTTCAAACATGTATTTTTTTTGAACCATGTACTTGATTACCCATGAGTTTATAAAGTGCAAATGGCATTGTTGTTCAAATTGGTTTACTTATTTTTTTTATCTTTAAAGGAAATATATGCATGAGTTAAGTGCATAGACTTCAGGTGATAAAACTATAACTAAGCAAGTAATTCAGTTCAGTTTGCTGTCAAAAAATAATCAGTTTACTGCTAAGAAATATCTTGTTTGCTGCTCATTAATATGCAGTTTCCAGCTAATAAATTCAAGATATTCATTTGACTGCTAGACAAATTGCAGTTCACTGCTTACAAGTTTTTGAAACAACAAATTGCAGTTCACTGCTTGCAAGTTTTGAAACAACTGTTATACTCCAAAAATTACATGTTTTCTAGTGACAATTAGAAGCTTAGGTGTACGGCTTCCCAAAAAATGAAGAGTCTTCCAAAAAATGATTTTGAACTCTTAACTAGCTGAATTCCAGAAGATGTTAGGAGGTTGTGAAGAAGTGGAGGGCTGCGGTAGATGCTCTTTGCTTGAAACAACAGCTCGTGTCGATGTCTGTGTCCTACTAAACATTGCACCATCTCTTCCTCGAGAAGAAATTAGATCCGGACCCTTTTGTCGTGGTGGAATATAAAATATCGCATTGCCGGAATTCACATAAGGCCGTTGCCATTCTCTTGTTGCTTGATTGTTTGTATCCTAAAAAAAACAAAATATTACTAAATGACTAATATGATAAACGATGATACGAGCTAGTAACAACATCAAAATATTAGTACGGTAAATGAGGAACTTAAATGTACTCATGACTAAAATCAAAACTATCCAATACTAATAAAATAAAGAATGAAAGAGGATGGCTAATTTCAAGTAATGATAGTGCTAAGTTGTAAACATACATGACTTGCCCGCATCACTGTTTGTGTAGCATCTTTAGGTTTGCGGCGAGTCTGTCATTGCAAGATAAAAAATGGAAGTAAAACAATATCCACTATAACATATAATAACAAAATTTATTCACCGGGTACTGTTATACCTTCACTTTTTGGACAGGTGCATTTTCAACTCTTGTGCAATGTCCTTGTTCAATTGTAATTCTCAAATTATCAATTTCTGCTCTCTTTTGTTTTTTCTTTTGTCGATATTGACTAGCCCTTTCACCAGCTTTTTTTGCAGCTTCTGCCTTTTTCGGGTCCGGCGGGTCTCTCTTGCAATTTGTTTTATTATGGCCCACACCACGACACCTTCCGCAATGTATCACACCACCTACTCTGCTTTTAGCCCCATATTTTTTTAGCTCATTTTCTTGTCTTTTTCTTTGCTTTTTTGGTCTACCACTTTGTTTTCTATAAAAGGGAGGCAATATTGGATTTTCTGACGAGTGAGGCCACTCAACCGGACCTGAAATTGGTTCAACGATAAAGTGATAAGTTCTCATAAAAGTATGTTACTGTACGTCTGGTGGACATATGTGCTGTGTATTCCCCCAAGTTCTGTTATGGCAGCACATGCATGGACACAAGGAATGCCAGTTAAATCCCACAGACGGCATTCACATGTTCTACTTGCTAAGTCCGTAACATACAATCCCCACCGAGTGCTATTAATTTGAAATTTTCCAGAACCACCAGTCCTAACTTCACAGTCCATTGATGCATGTTTGTTGATCTCAAGTTTTCTCCAAATACGCGGACAAATGTCTCATTAATGTTGTTTCATCCCCCTGAATTTCTCCATAAACCTTGTCATCAATAAGCATCGGATAGTTTCAAGGCATGTGATAATCGGCTCGGACCTTGCATCTTTGATGAATGCATTGAAACATTCTGATATATTACTACAAAGTGAATCACATAGTGAAAAGTAGGAGAAACCAGCCTTGCACCACACACTCTTATCAAACTTTTCAAGATATAGATATGCTTCCTTATCTAGCTCTTTCAAATGATTCATACCCCTCACATGAGTATTATGTGTAGTGACCCTCGCACATGCCCACATTGCATCTTTCAACTCCTTGCCCTTAAATTTTTTACTAGAATTTGCATATAGATGGCGTACACACAACCTATGCTCAGACCGGGGCATCAACTGTTTCAGCGCCTCTCCCAATCCCTAGAGAAATTTACATGTGGTTAACATTATAATTTTCATAAAAAACACATGTCATATCATGAATGCAATGCATAAAGAACAATATATAAAAGAATTATTTTACCTTTTGTTGGTCAGATATGAAGGTCCATCCATGTTCAACACCTTCCCCAATATCACCTAGTAATCGCTCGATGAACCATATCCATGTTTCTTTTGTCTCAGCCTCGCAAATTGCATACGCAATTGGAAACATGTTGTCATTTCCATCCCTACCCACTGCTGAATGTATTTGCCCTGTATAAGCCCCCTTCAAATGGCAAGCATCCAAGCTGATTGTGGGTCTACATCCCAATACAAAGCCTCTTTTACAAGCATCAGGACATATATAAATTCTTTTGAACCTGCCATTATCAAGTGCTAAATGAACTATTGTTCCTGGATTATAAAGCTTCGGTGCCTCACAATAATTTCACAATATCAGGTATTGCTCGCCAAGTTTGCCTTCTAAAGCCTTCTTTGAAAACTTTTTAGCTCTATGACAGTGGGCATAACTCACATTGACCCGTAGATCCCTCCTAATATGTCGCCTAAATGCCTCTAGTGTCTATGTTGGATTGTCCTTTAATTGCTCATGGTAGTACACCGCTAAAAACCTTGCTGTCACCTTCTTGTTAGAAAGATCTCTTGGACAGCTTTGATGCTCTAGAAGCCTCTTGATTTGAAAAACTCTACCACATGTCTTATATTTGTGCCATGACGCACTAATCCTCCATGGACACTCCCTTTGTCGACATTGTGCATTCACTCGCTTATTTCGGTTGTTAATGAAATCATAATCAAAGCCTTTCCGAATGGCATAATATAGTAAGGCTTTACGAAAGACCTTCGGATTACTGAATTGCATACCAACGACTAGCTCAAAATCTGACTTGAACCCTAATGTTTCATTAAAATACGGACCTCTCAGACGATCATTTTCTTCCCATTCGGAATCACTTGTGTCTGTCCCTGTACGCAGCTAATCTGAATTAAACTCAAAATTGTCATCAACAACTGCATTTGCCTCAAGTAAGTGCAGCTCAACTAGTGTGTCTGCCACACTTTTACCGGCTGCAGCAACTCTATCACCCTTGTAGAATAGGTCGTCTCCATCTGCTGCCAATTCCAAATCATCAAAGTCGGTTAACTCATCACTTTGTTCCGATTCTTCTTCATCAAAAATATCCTCTATTTCCTCCATATTTTCCGATCCATTATGCTCCAGCTGTTCCTCAGAGTATATATGTTCATGCATAGCAATCTCATCATCGTCTTCAATATTTTCACCGCTCATGTCAGCTTCAACAAAATCGGAACATAAACAATTGAAGAGGCGAGGGCCGTCGGGTTGAGGATCGGATGATGTGAGAGCCGATAGATGGATGCGGCTGCGATTTTCATTCAGCAGGAAGATAATTAGGTTAGGGTTTGACGGGGGAGAAAATGCAATTAGATAAAATAGTTTAGGATTGAATTGAAATGTAAGAATTTCAATTGCACCCCAATAATAATAAAGACCAAAAATTTTAAAATTTAAAAGTTACGACCGTAATTTTTAAACGGGGTAGTACATACCCCTTTTGTAATTTTCCTATTGTTTTTTATTGTGTTTCCGCTTTCCAGCTCTTGCGGTCTCAAAACGACGCCGCGGAGTAAGCGAAGTTGTTCGTGTCAAGGAGTGAGTGAAGAGGTCGAGCGGCAGAGGTGAGGAGAGAGCAACCGCGGATCGGCGGCGATGGAGGTTGACGACGAGATCGAAGAGGGAATGGTCGTTGACGAAGACGATGGCGCCGCTCCGGTTCCGTCCGAAGCGAAAGTCGGAACTTCGCCGTACGAAGTTCTCAAACAAAGCAAAGGCTCGGCCGATGACATCGTGGCGAAGATGCTCGAGGTCAAGAAGCGAGGAGGCTCCAAGTCAGAGCTTCGCGAGCTCGTCGCTCAGATGTTCCTCAATTTCGTCTCCCTCCGCCAGGTACTATTCCGCCGCCGTGGCTCGTTTCAGTCCTCCAGTCTAGGGTTTTGGTTTTTGGAAACTTTGATTTATTTTTTTGGAATATTTGAAGGCGAACAGGTCGATATTGCTGGAGGAGGACCGCGTGAAGTCGGAGACGGAGAAGGCGAAGGGGCCGGTGGATTTCACGACTCTGCAGCTGCATAATTTGATGTATGAGAAGAATCACTATGTGAAGGCGATAAAGGCTTGTAAGGATTTCAAGTCGAAGTATCCTGATATTGAGCTGGTTTCTGAGGAGGAGTTTTTAAAGGACGCGCCTGAGGAGATTAAAGGCGCCACCATGTCAGATGACAACGAGCATAATGTGATGCTCAAGAGGCTCAATTATGAGCTTTACCAGGTAGTTGATTTCTACATATGTCTATTATGAAAGCATTTTCTGCTCATTCAGCCAAGAAGTAGATATATCTGATGACTGTTACAAATTTTGCATATATAAATTTGTTATTCAAGTTTTGTTAAGCTCAAAATGGGACTGATTTTCTAGATTAGGAAAAGCCAAAGTTTTAATATTTTAGTTTTTAAAGCTACATTATACCAGGCAGGGAACTGATATATGTTTGAATTTTGCAGCGCAAGGAATTGTGCAAGCTGAAGGAGCAACTTGAGCAGAAGAAAAAGGATCTTCAGGAAACGATAGCAAACAGGAACAAGTTTTTGTCTAGTCTTCCTTCACATCTCAAGTCGTTGAAGAAGGCTTCCTTGCCAGTTCAGAATCAACTGGGAGTTTTGCACACTAAGAAATTAAAACAGCACAACTCAGCCGAGTTGTTAACTCCTCCTCTGTACGTGATATACTCACAACTCTTGGCTCAGAAGGAAGCATTCGAAGAGAACATTGACTTGGAGATTGTTGGGAGTTTGAAAGATGCCCAATTGTTTGCTCGTCAACAGGCGATGAAAGAAAATGGTAGCTTTTTACACTCAGGCTCTAGTACTAGACTTCTATCAGCTAATTGCTTTTTGATGCATTAAATTTAAATTGGATGACTTGATGAGAGGCGCTATGGCGTGACTAAAGTATTTGAGCTTCTTTAGGTGTCGCATTCTAACCATTGCCTCTTCTTGGTATCATGTGTATGCCGCAATTTTGTGGTGTTTAGATTTTCCTTCAGTCATATAGAGCATCTAAGGGTTTATTTAGTATAGCTTTGCTTTCTATATAGAGGGAAGGGAAGGCTTTCTCTATGATTTTTTTCAAAACATAAATTTTAGATATTGCGATTCTTGAATGACGGTTGTTATTTATATGTCAATTTTTTCAATTTCTCCACATTTCTATAATGTTTCGCTTCAACCTATCTACATATTTCTGCATTCTGGGACATGCAGCCAATGTGGAAAGCTCAAGAATGGATGATGATGCTAATGATGACGAAGATGATGGCCAAAGAAGGAGAAAGAGGCCAAAGAAGGCCATTAGTGGTAAGGATGGTCTTGACGAGGATAAAGTGTATCAAGCCCACCCTCTGAAGGTTATTCTTCATGTATTTGATGATGAGGAATCTGAATCCAAAAATGTGAAACTCCTCACTTTGAAGTTTGAGTACTTGCTGAAGCTGAATATAGTGTGCGTGGGTATTGAGGGTTCTGATGAATTACCTGAGAACAGCATCCTGTGTAACTTATTTCCGGATGATGCTGGTGTGGAACTTCCTCTTGAGGTACACACTTCTCACTCAAAGATTCAGATGTTTTTATTATATAATAACTGTTGCATCCATCTAAAGATACTAATGTATTTTATGCTTTTCACATATCAAATTACAGTCAGCAAAGCTTTCTGTCAGTGAAAGTTTTGTATTTGATGAGAAGAGGAGGGCGCGCCCATATAAGTGGGCCCAACATCTGGGTGGGATCGACTTTTTGCCTGAGGTACCACCAATGCTTTCCAGCAATGAATTGCCGGGAGTTGAAACGAGTAAGAGTGCTATAGTAGTGTCTGGTCTTTCTTTGTACCGGCAGCAGAATCGGGTGCAGACGATTTTGCAAAGATTACGCTCCAGAAAAAAGGCTCGGTTGGCTCTGCAGTGAGTTACTGCTCTGTATTTTGGAATCTCAGATCACCTCAATACTCTGGAGATTAAGATATAGAGCTATTTCTCCGTAGTCCATGTTTTTGTTTATTTTTTCTGAGTCTGGTTGCATATCTTTTATATGTGACATCTAAGTCATAAGCAGATTTGAAGCTCGTATCCTGTAGTCTGCTTATCGCTGTTCAGGATTTATATATGCGAATTGACTGGACTTATTCAGACATTGTTTCTCTTATATCTTAGTTATTTATGGCATGGGTAGATTTTTGTGTGATTTCTCTTCACATGTAACCGCCCCTAGTTGTTTTTCTATTTTTATTTCTTGTTATCATTGAAGAGTTGGAATGTGCATTTTCTTTCCAGGGAACAGCTCGATGCGCTTCTGAAGCTGAAATGGCCTCCTCTTATATGTGCAAATGTTCCCTGGGCTTTGCAGGATCATTCATGTGATATTCAGAGTTGTTCCCGCATTGATTCGATCTCATCTCTGACAGGAAGTGCTTCGGAGCAGACATCAGGTGCACCAGAGAATGATGCAAATGGAAGAACCGATAATTCAAAGGAAGAGGTGGAGGGTGCTAGAGAAGATGGGGAGCTTCCTTCACTGGCTCCTGTTATGAACGATAGCAGTGACTCGAAACTCACCTTTCCAAAAGGATCTGAGATGGACCATGGCAGGCGACTGGCATTAATTTCAAAGGCTGTACCGTCGCTGATGAACAAGTCCAAGTTGCAGAGTTTTAAGAAGCTAGATGAGGATCCAGAGTTAATGTTGGAATCTGATAGTGAATTTGACGAACCAGCGAAAATTGTTGCTGAAGCTGATGATTTAGCTTGCATTGGCACTTTTGATACCAATAAAAAGTCCTGGGAAAACTATGGGGTCGCTGAATTTTCTCTTGTTTTGATGAAAGGAATAGATTCGAGGAAAAAAAACGCAAAGCTGGAAGCCAGGGTAACGTAATTTTCTCTTGTTTTGATTTACTGATCTCTGTTTTGATAAAGAAATTCCTTTCAATCCTTCTGCAGATCATAGTCAGCATGGAGTATCCGCTAAGACCGCCTCTTTTTCATGTTAATATTTGCTCTGCATCAGCTGGAGGAAGTTGTTCTGAAACTGAGATTAATGAGTGGTATAATGAAAGTCGCGCCATTGAATCTGAGGTAAGCAAAGTCAATCCTTATTTCTTGTATTGAAAAGGGCAAATTTTGCACACTGTTACCTGTCATTCATCTAAACTGCAACATTGCTAGATGCAGATCTGATTCTCGTTTGAATATATGGAACTGAATCATTGGTTTTGTCATCAGTTTGGAACTATAATTTTACCATATGTTATAGGTCAATCTCCGTGTTTTGAGAATGCTGCCTCGTAATCAAGAAAACTACGCGCTGGCTCATCAAGTGCACTGCTTGGCTTTCTTGTTCAACTTATATATGGATGAAGCATATCGGCCTTATGATAGTGGCACGACTGAGCCAGTGTCCAACAAGATCAATACGAGATCAGTTCGAGGAAGGGATCGCAGAAAGATGATATCATGGAACGACAATGAAAGTGGCAAGTTTTCGAAGAAGTGATACAAGGTTAGACATGGTGACTAGCTTTTTCTTGTGCCTGCTTTGTGCAACGCAACCTCCACCGGTACCTGATTTTAATACTATCCAGCTCTCAAACAATATCGACAAAAATGAAGTTATACTCCAAGAGGAGCTCCCTTAATCACTCCAAATAATTATTCCCTGTTACAAACTTCTACAACTGCAAATGAGTGTTGATGCAATGTTGCATAAACAACAGACTCATGCCTTTCCTGCTTCTTCTCTTCATCTTACACAGCAACCTGGTGACCTAATCTCTACCATGCTCCGAAGAGGAGGAGGCAAACTACAGATGTGTATAACAATCTGGGAACTAACAACACGTTCCAGTTAAATCTACACAGCCAAACTTCAATTCAACCTCCTCATTTACTCCTTGATGTTATGTACACATCCCAACTCAGGTGTGCATCCTTAGCTGTCAGACATCTACCAGGGGCCAGTCTGGGTCCTTCTAAGGCATTGCCTTTTGCCTCCTCCTTGATTGCTCATCATTTCCAGAACCTGTAGTTTTCATTTTTAACAAGAGGTCAGTTGCGGCAGTGGCCCAGCTACAGGTCAACAGCATCTGATTGAGTTCATGTACTACCCAATTTTTAAAGCAGTTTCTAAAAATCGGTAGGCGGGATTGAAACGTTTCATCTGTCTGTCTAGCCGATTAATTGTTCAAGACTTAATTTTTTTATATGAAAATAACAGTTTTTAACATATATATTTATAATTAATTAGTAAATTTATTATTAATATATATAACTCCGATTAATTGTCTGATCAATCGTTCCGATTAATTTTCACCTAGCAGATTAATCACTAGGCGATAAACTCACTACCTAGCGCTTTTTAGAACATTGATTTAAAGCGTTGCAGAATTCATATGTTTCTTCAGAAAGCGGGCAGCAATGTTACCTGATTTTTGTGCATCTCCATTATCTCAGCCTGCAGAAAAAGAACATAAAAACATACAAAAAAAAAATCAATTACCGGCTGATATTCATATCTGAAAATTTCAAGAACTGAAGGAGTATGAATGGAACTCAGAATCTGAGAATGTAGTCAATTACAGTAGCTTATACACATTACACCTATATAAATGTATGTAAGCTTACCTGCTTCTTCTGCAACTCTTGATTTTCTTCTTTCAATTTCGCGACTTCTGCTTCCAACTCCGTCGTATAAGCCTGCATAATCGCCAACAGCAGACCCCATATTCATTCTCAGACTAGAGTAAATGAGTCACATGGTTTCACGTCAAGTGGCAGAAGCAGGACAGGGATGGTAGATTGGAGATTCAAGGGTTGGGACTGTGTGCATGGATAAGGCAAGTCCCACAAACCCTAACCAGACACAGCCGCCAAAAATGGAAACTAAACATAAAATGGGCATCACTCTCTATCACAAGTTTGATCCCGAAGCAGAACACATGCAGTGTTGTTGAACTGGATGAGGAGAGGTTGAGTGATACCTGTTTGCGAGCTCTTGACCTTGCAGCCGACTCTCGGTTCTTAATCATCCTCCTTTGCCTCCTCTCCACGACTTTCTCCACCGCCCCGTTCGCTCTCCTACCTCTGACTCCTCCGTTGAACACGTAAGGCACCGGAGAGAGCGAAGACGTGTCCCCGTTGGACGCAAGCTGGGCGGGAGATCCCACTGCAACCGTCACACCCGCCCCAGGGCCCAACCCGGCCACGCCTAATCCACCGCCCCGGATCAGCCTCGGATCAGACACTCCCACCAGCCCTCCCCTCAACCTAGGACTCCCCAGCTGCGCTCCACCGGGTAAACCTAACGGATGCCCGTAGGACAGGCCGGGTTGCTTAGGAAACAGCGGTTGCGCCTGTGATGCGGCTAAAGGCTGCTGGAGAGATGACGTGACCCCGTTCACGTTCATGGGCAAGTTTGCTGATTGCATCATCATCTGGTTGCTGCTGTTGCTCATCAATCCAGCCTGCTGGAATCCGAATGCTAAATTCTGAGGTGTGTTCGCATCCTCCCTTACAACCCCGGCTCTGACCAGGAACTCCTCCAGCGTTATCTCCCCCAGCGTAGGCTGCCTCTGCGTAAAACCACCACTTCCTCCACCGCCGCCGCCGCCGTTAACTTCCTTGCACGTCATATCTTTCCATATCTCATCCACTGTCTTGTGGCTCAAAGTTCGCGGCAGCGTCACTGATCCCTGTCTCTGCAAACTAGACCCTACCCCAACGCCTCCGTCATTACCCGCCACAGCAGCCGTGGTGTGACTCTCCTCAGCCGTCCATATGTTCTTCAACAGCTCGTCCATATTCATCGACCCGAAATCCTTCCCCAAGTTCCCTCCCATCGCGCTCTGCAGCTCGTCAAACGTCAACGCGTAGATCGACGTCTGCCTGGTCAACGGCAAGTCCCCCAACTGCCTCTCTACTCCCCCTCCTCCTCCCCCGCCGCCAAAATAATTAAAGTTCAAATTCGTCCCCATTTTCTCCCAAATCCAAACCCTAACACATTCCCAAATCACTCAAGCCACTCCAAGTCTCCAACCCCGCAGCAAGCTCCAAACTTCGACTCGACCCACCTCCAATCTCACCAAAACTCCAATCGCAGCAACAAACTAACACCTAACACAACCCCAGATCAAATCTTTACAGCTCAATCAACACATAAACCAATCACCCCCGGAGCCAGAAATTCCACCTTCACAGCCAAAGACGTTACCTTTTACGGAAAAAACGAACTGGGGATCGATTAAATATTTCTGCGGCGCTCGGAAATTTTTGTCAGACAACGGTGGAGGCGCCAAGTGTCGTCGTCGCAAAGCCCTAACCACTTTGTTTTATTGGTCGGCTCGATTTCTTTTAATTTTGTTGGGAAATTATCGGTCAGCTTGTTTCGCGCGACGAGGACCAATAGGAGGGGCTATGTGGGACCCACTGACGGGGAGATCTGACCAATAGGAGAGTGGAAGATGGATCGATCTGAGTCGTACAGCTCGGGAGGATCGAACGGTGGGGAGTTCGGCTTTAAATGTGAAAATAAGGGGGAGCAATTTTCTGGATATGAATTATTGGATAAGGAACCGAGTGTGCTTGCATTTATTTATTGTTTTGTTTTTGGTTTTACTACTAATCACATTTTATTTAGAGATGTTAGTGTTTAGCTGAAATTATTTTTAAAAAGATAACAAAATTGTGGAAAATAAATATGAATGAAAAATAGAAATGTAATGAAAAAATTGAGGATGTGAATGTAATTTAATAAGGGGATCGGTGGATATACCATGTTTGTGTATATAAGATAAGCTACAAGTGGCTAAAATGATGTAGTTTTAAATGAATTTTTTTGTGTTTAAGGGTTTCTGACTTTTAATATTTTTAGTATTTTATGATTTTTAAGATTTTTGGGTTTCAAATTTCATATTTATATTATCTTTAGGATGTTTCAAAAAATCCCTCAAGAACGATGTCGTTTCATAATCATAAATCATGAAACCCTAAAAATAATAAAAAAACTCAAAAACCCTAAAATACAAAAATACCAAAAACTCTAAAACCCTAAAATCTGTAAACACAATTCAAAATGGTTCATTTTGGCTGATCGAGTATATAACTTATATATCCTCTCAAGTGTATTCATTTTCCGTTTATTATTTATTTCGATGTTAATTAAGTATTGAAAAAAAAACTTATTTTAAAAAACAATGAAAGGCATCTTTAGTATACTCGATCTTTATATATTTAATTGTGTATGTATTTATTCCCACTTGCACTATCGCTTGAGCTTATTTGGACTGAACCAAAATAAGAAAACTTATATATGATGAATAAAAATGATCTTATTAAAATTAGAAGAATTGGTTTAATTTAAAAGTTGATGATTAATTAACAAGTAAACAAAAGACACTACATACCATATTTCTTTGGGAGTTGATAACTCATGATTGAAATTATTAATAGCAAGATGTTATAGTAGCTAAAAGCCTAAACTCTTTGTGGTGAAAATAATTGCGTGCTAAAAACCTGTTTATTATTTTTGTGCATATCAATCCACTATTTTAATGTTTTTTTTATTGCATATACCTTACATTTTGGTATTTTGAAACTTTTTCTTGAGCATTTTTTTCAAACTTCATTTTTTTTCATATTTTAAGAGGGGTTTGAAATTGATGATTGATATGGTGTGCATGCCACTCCAAACCTAATTAAAAAAATCAAATCCTAAGTGTGCCTTGAGTTATCTTGAAATGATGAGCAAAAGATATATTAGTATATATGTGGGCCAGCCTACCTTAGCTAACCCTAATACGTATATATATGTGGAACCCTAAGTAACTAGCTAGCTAGCCAGTTATGATTAATGACACCAATCCTCAAATATGAAATTTGTTTAATTATTGTACATAATTATATTTTTATTATTATGTAATAAAAACATTCATAGATCAGTGATATGAACATGCATGTTAGTATGTGAAATCTAGTTAACTATATAGGTATTATTAATAATAAAATGGCTCATAAAGTACATTATGAAAAAAAAGAAGCCCAAATGTTAGGTTAGATCAAAAGAATTATAGCTTGTGGCTCATTATTATATGTTGTGGAGGATCATGCATGTGTCAGTGGTTGGAGAGAGCAAAAGTGTGAAGAACATTATGTGTGAACTAATTCAACTTATACATCATGGAGATGCTCTCAAAATGCTAGCTAGCTTCAATGAGAAATGGGTTTGGTCTTTCTAGCTATACTAGCTTAGGGTTTGTCCTCAAAGATTATTAGCATGCCATATTTAGACACAACTTGTCATAGATAAATGATTATTTCCTGACGTGAATGGGAGTTTGGGATCAAGGGTTTTGTACTTTTGTGATATTCAAATGCCGTCATTAATAAATCCAGCTCAAGATAACACTTTGTGGGACACAGTTATTGCAGTATCATTTATGTAATGGTTAGCTATATAGGGCTTT
>NQLW01000011.1:9333157-9369172 GCA_002312845.1 Kalanchoe fedtschenkoi
CCATGTGATGTGACTATGACGTTTTTTCTTTTTAAATTGAAACTGAGGTGAGTTAAACTAAATTAAAATTGCTGCAAGATCAATGTATGAGAAAAGTTTAATATTATTTAAGCACTTTTATTATTATATAATTAAGGAACATAATAAATTGAAGCACTTTTCTAATATGATACTGTTTTCCAAAATTACTATTTGAAATAACGGTTATCAGTTGAGTTGTTTCAAACAATCATTTGTTGTATCAAGATAACAACGGTTTTGAACGTCGCTTCTAATACAACCACGTGCAATGTACAATTTGTTGTTTTAAACATACAAATCACAATTTCAAACAACTTTTTTTCTCTTAAGAAATGCTATTTGAAATGACAACTATTGTTAAAAAAACCGTTCTTTCAAACAACAATTTTAAAAATACGAAGCCAAGCGGAAAATAAAATATTGAAAAAGGTTAACTTAAACTTGATTGCATATGAATATGTAAAGCAACTAACAAAACATGTTTGGATAAAAGTTGAAATAGCTGAGAGGGTCCTTACTAATATATTTTTTTAAGTTGAAATTGTTGAATAACATAGCTTGCAAACCATAACTGAAGGTAGCCAGTAGATGTGATATCTCCAACTATTAAAATAGCTTTGGATCCAATCTCTTTTGTTCATGTCAACCTCTCACTCTGAAAGAGACCACTGATCAATAAATACTACGAGTTCATAAAAGTTGAAAATGGGGCTCTTTCCAGAACTAAGGTCTTTTGTTTCTTATGGCAAATTGAGTGTTACTGCTGTTTTTTCAACATCATTTAAGAAATGATGAGTGTCTCTGTACTTTGTATCTCAATCTTTTGGGCATATATATACAAAATGGATAACGTTGGTGTTGACACATGAAACAGGAAACTCAACCACACACATCTCCATTTCTACAGGGTTCCATTGCATGATCAGTTTGCTCTAGGATCCATGACGGTTCTTCCCAAACATGATTCCACGTAGTAAGGATTGCATAAATGAACGTGGCGCATCCATCATGGTGCCCTACTCATATTCTATTCCATTTATTTTTGCAAAGATTTTTTATTATGATTTAAAATTTTATATAATTTAATTATGATTTAATAATCCAATATAAATTAAAATGTTCTCCAATCATTTGTCAAGTAAAGTCATACTCACCAATTAATGGATCCAAAAGAAAATAACCCAATAGGTGTAGTATAAATATGATATGATAAATAAGTTGAGTGGCTAATTATGGATGTTGGTTCACAGGTAAGAGACTCTGGTCCGGTTCTAACTTTAACTTTTAAGTGGGTTTTGAGCGAGTAAAATAAAATGAGCTATTCTACAATATATTTATACTAAAAAATTTATATAATTATATTTTTTATAATTAAAAATGTATATAAATATAGATGCAGATGAATTTATTATTTTATCAAACTCATATAAAAACAACGAAATAAATATTACTGTCGTTATAAATATTACGTATTAATATTGTTGGATATAGTTCTAATAAATGATTTATGTCAGAATGGAGAAAGTAGTGACATAGGACTGAATCTCAGTCAGTGGATCGTGACAGAAATATTAATAGATGCGAGTCAGGATTAAGTGCACTTGGGGTTGCAGGGGCAAAGCTTCACTGTTAGTAAATCTGTATCTAGAGTTACTATTATGAATTTTATATAATTGTAATCTAATAGGGTAGAAACATTGAATAATACAAAGCTGTTTTTTTACTTCCAAGGACGTAAGCCCACTGAAAAATCTTGTTAAATTTTGTATACTCTTTACTTTTTTACTCTTGTTAATTAGCCGCATTTCTCAATAAGTGGGATCAGAATAAAGTTGAGATGGCTTTGTTGAGTGCTAAATTTGAAGTGACCAAGTTCAATACTAAGGTAATTTCAGATTATGGTAGACAAGGATGAAGAATTTATTACTACAACAAGGAATTGTGAAAACTTTGCGACCCGCGAAGCTTCAATCGATGAAGGACGATGATTAGGAGGATCTGCAACATCGAGCAACAGAAAAATAGAATAGTGTTTGGCGGATGAGGTTATGTACCATGTGATGAGTCTGCCGTCTCTGAAAGAAATTTGGAAAAAGTTGGAGTCTCACTTTATGTCGAAATCTCTTATGAATAAATGGTACCAGAAGCAGAGGCTGTATAGGATAAAGATACAAAAAGAAAGTGATTTGGCTCAGCATGCAAATATCTTCAATCAAATCATCATGGATCTCACACAGATTGAGGATAAAAATAGAGCAATGATTTTACTGTGTTTGTTGTCCCTTCTTAAAAATATATGATGATCACTCTGACGTATGGAAAAGAAAATATCAAAGTTAAGGAGATTAGTGCAGCCTTGTTGGCTCAACACCAACGGAAGTAGAATGCAGAGTAATTCTTCACAAGTTGACAGTTTGTACGTCAAAAAATGTGAGGACCGTGGGAGAAATTATGATATGAATGGTTCTGGAAAAAAAACTCAAGATCAAAATAAAAGGAAAAGAAGATGATTATTTGCTACAAGTGTAAGGAGTCGGAATATATGAAGAGGGACTGTCCAACATGGAAGAAGCAAACTGATGGAAAGAATGATAAATCATTTAAGTTTATGAATGTGGCGCATAATGATTATGATTGCAGCAATGACGACATGCTTTCAGTTTTACGTACTTAGTTTGAGATGCTCTTATCATATCACGCTCTACAGAAAATGGTTCTCCATATATATGTTAACAAATTCCAGTTCCTTCTATCTAGGTGATGATAGATTTTGCAATATTACTTGTATTGGGTGGATAAAATTAAATTAGAATGCATGACGAGATAGTGAGAATACCGTGTGATGTTAGACATGTACGTACCTAAATTGAAGAAGAAGTTGATTTCTTTAGACACTTTTCATAAGAATGATTTTATTCCTAAAGTGGATGAAGATAAGACAACCATTAGAGTTGTTAAAGGTGTATTGACTATGATGAAAGAAAAATGACTGCAAGGAATATTCATAAATTGTTAGGAAGTACAGTTATAGGTGTAGATGGTGTTAAAAGCTGCATTCTCGAATTCTATAAGTTATTTGTTGTGGGGAAGCAGACTAAAATCAGTTTCAAAACTAGAAAACACATTACTGAAGAAATTTTTGGTTATGTGCATTCTGATGTATGAGACTTTATCAAAGAAAAGTCAATTCATGGATCTGTTTATTATGTTATGTTTACTGATGATTTCTCTAAAAGAGTTTGAGTGTATTTCTTGAAACATAAATCTAAAGTCTTTAACAAGTTCAAGTTGTGGAGAGTTGAAGTGGAGAACCAAATAGATAGAAAGATCAAGTGTCTGAGGTCAAATAATGGCACAGAGTATACAGATTCACAGTTCCTGAAATTTTGTGAGGAGAACGAGATTCAGAGGCACTTCACAGTTCACAAGACACTACAACAAAATGGTGTTGCATAAAGATTAACAGGACTTTGATTGAAAGAGCGAGATACTTGATATTAAATGCAGGATTTCCAAAAAGCTTTTGGACAGAGGTTGTTAGTATGACGTGTTATGTCATTAATAGATCACAACGAGCATCATTGAGAGAAAAAATTAGAGAAGATGTATAAACAGGTAATCAGTTAGTTTTGATCACTTTCGGATTTTCGGTTTCCCTGCTTAAGTGCATGCACCTGGTAATGAGAGATTAAAACTTGATGCAAAATCCAAAAAGTGCATATTTTTGATATAAAAGAATGATGTCAAGAGATATAAGTTTTAAGATTCGACAGCAAAGAAGGTGGTGATCAGCAAAGATGTAGTTTTTTTATGAGCATTTCATGTTGCAACAGAATGAAAAGAAGGTGCAGTCGGATTTGGAATAGATCTTTACATCAATAGAGAAAGTTGATAGTTCTACTTAAGCACTTGGTAACTCGAGTAATTATGATTTTCAGAGCTACAATCTGCTCAGAGGCAGAGAAAGACGCAACGATGTAAATCGTCCAAATAGATTCAATTTTGAAGACATGATCTCTTATGCACTTCACATCAGTAATGGGGATCCGTTTACTTTTGAGAAAATTATCACTAATTAGGAGAAAGATAAATGAATAACTACAATAGAAAATGTAGACTCTTTTGACCAAGCGACTACATAATATATATTACTAAAATAATTATAATACATTCAAGGCGAGGATGCAACTTGGTAAGAAACATATACTCACAAATTGACACTTGCTGACAACATGAGACTTACATCAAGACTCCCAAAGAAACATTTTAAGTTAAATTAATTCAAATTTTACTGGCTGTGCTCGTCCGGGTTGAAATTCAAATTTGTACTCCCAATGATTACTTCTATATAATTACTTATTTATTGGTTTCTAATCTAACCATTTAATGTTTAATCAATACAAAATTATCATAATTAGTACAAAAACAACTCCTAATGAGATTTGAACCTATACACCTTCACATATAAAGCTAGATTCCTAGCGCTAAACTATGATTGTATACTTGTTTCAATTAACAACTTTATAATAAATACAATAGAGTAACCCGGTCAAACCGATCTGTCCGACTGATCTAACTGGCAAACTAAGAATTCGAGGCATGCACCATTAATTTGGCCTCATATCTAATTTTAATAACTATACTTTCAAGTCAAATATACACACGCATCTTGATTAAATATATAGAACTGTTTAGAAAAACTTTTTACATATAGCTAAATATAGTGAAAAATTGTATTATATTGATTTAACAAACAAACAAATATTATTCTTAAAGTAATTTTAGTCAGTGAGATCATGTTTGGTAGAAGTGTTTAAGTGATATAATTTTAATTATATTTATGAAATTGTTTGATAGATAATTAGAGATCAAGATAATAAGTAGTTAGAGGAATATAATATTACAAAAAATATAGAGAAACACAATAAATAATACCCTCAGTATAAATGAAACCTCTAGCCAGTGTTCTAAAAGGCGCTAGGCGGACCTAGGCGGTTGGCTTGGGGCCTAGGGACTAATCGGCTAGGCGGGGATTAGGCGGAAGGATTAATCGGATGATTAGGCGGAATTATATATATTAATAATATATTTAATAATTAATTATAAAATTAGACCTATAAATTTAATTTTATTTTAAAAATAAAATATATAAAATAATTAGGCGCTAGGCGGCTAGGCGGGACGTTTTTGAACCGCCCAGAGATTAGGCGGCCGCCTAAGCGGCTAGGCGGCCGCCTTTTAGAACAATGCCTCTAGCCCACTTGATAGACGAGATTGAAAGTAGGATGTGATAATTAATAATGATTTAACGTATTTTGTTACAAACAAAATAAATATTACTAATTTTAAAAATAAGTTTTACCTTCAAAAATGAAAAAAATATTTACCGCAGCAAAATAGATTGAATTATTTATTTTATTATTATTAATACTCTGACAGGTGACAAACGTGCACCTGCGTATTAGCGAAGTTCGAAATTCGGAGTAATTCATTCCTTAAAATGGGCCATTTAGGTGGGCCTTAGAGTACAATAAGGTGTAGATAATCCGCCAGCCCATGGACTTCTTAGAAAATGGGCCAACGCTGTGTTCATTGGGTCCTGCTTAACTTAATTAAAATTGTTGGGCCAGCAAGCCAAATTATTATTATTTTTATTTCCAGTGAAATCGATTTATTAATTGAAGGGTAAACTATAAAAATACATCACGAACTCTTACTCATTTTAAAATAAAATATTGAATTTTTTAATTTTCTAATTTCAGTACCGACATTGATGATAAATGAACATATGTAAATATCTTGTTACATACTTTCTATGTTTTCTTTTACTTGACATTTAATTGAATTTTTTTGTTCTCTTTTTATTTGTCACTTAATATTTTTCAATTTGTATTTAATATCTACAACTACATTAAAAAATTAAACATCAATATTTTCATTATCATTATCAATAAAAAATAATTCTACACCAGTAGTAATCAAGCAATTATACACTTTACATAAAATTTTAAAAATATACATTATATTCTTACTTATTAAATTCATTCAATGCTAATATTAAATAACATCTTAATCTACTCAATTTAATTTTAAATATCTAGAACGGAGGTAGTACGTTTTAAAATGAGAATAAAACATTAATAAAAGGTAACCATTTGAGATATTTTGATTAATTGAAGGGTCATAAAATTAAATTAAAAATATTAATTCTCTTTTAAAAAAGAAAAAAATTTACTTAATGAAAAAAGTATTCTAAAAAAAGTCATGATAAAATATTACAGAGCATTATCTACTATAATAACATTATAGGATGTCGCGCTCCCGGCGGCTATGCTCCCCCTCCCGAATCGAACCGGTTCGGTTCAAAATCAATTGGTTCGGTTTGAAATCAGTCAGTTCGGTTCGATTTGAAATTTTAAAAAAATGTTCGGTTTGAAACGGGTAGGTTCGGTCCGGTTTGAAATGTTAATAGTTTGATTGCGGTTTCAAATTTTAAAAAACCGATGACTAATAATTTGATTCAGAATTTAATTTTTACGAACCGAATCGAACCGAACCGAACCCGTTGATTCGACGGGTACTCTGCCTAGTCTATATATATAACAGAATAGGATTTCTGTCGCGACGCTCCCGAACCGGTCGGTCCGGTCCGGTTCGGTCCGGTTCAGTTTGATTCGATTTGGTTCGATTTCAAATTTTAAAAAATCATTCGGTTTACAGTTTCAAATTTTGAAAAAATCATTCGGTTTACAGTTTCATATTTTTAAAAAAGATGACTAATAATTTAGTTCAATTTATAATTTTTCTCGAACCGAACCGTCGGGACGACGAGTGCCTTTAATCGTTCGGTTTACAATTTGATATTTTAAAAAGGGATGACTAATAATTTGATTCGATTTTTAATTTTTTTTGAACCAAACCATCGGAACGACGGATGCCTTTACTCGTCAATAATAATAAATTGGAACACAAAATCTGCAGATTTTTTGGATGAGGCGGATAAGAAGGTCAAACACATTGTCCGATATTTAAACAATTATCATCGTCATTATTATTGTATGCTATTTCTGTTCTAAAGAGAGAGAAAATATCTCCACCAAAAAATATCTCCCGAGTCACCTCGGCGCTCCGAGTCAACCACTCTACGCATGACACACCGACACGTGTCCTACTCGTTCCTTCAAAAGCGCAGTATAACTCGCAAACGGCAAACCTCGACACTCAAACTCGCATTCGTTTTCTCTCTCGCGAGCGTTGCCGACCGGTTTTGGGGGCCCTCGTAGCAAATGGAGCAGCCTGATGACGGCGGAGATTCGCGGCCGGTGGTGTCGAGCGACACGGAGATGGTGGCTGCTGGCGGTGATGACGCCGACGGGGATGGGTTTGATCAGGAGGAGACTTCTAAGTTTGTGAGTTTCTCGTCGTCGATGATTTTGATTTTGATTGTCATTATTTTTTTCTGCTGAGTAGTTTGAGTGCAGTTCTAGTTGATCTGCGTGATTGGTTTCCGTGTTAGAAAGTTGGTGGGATCTGGGATGGATTTGTCTTTGAAAAATCTGTGAGAGAAAATGTTAAAAAAATGGAAGTTTGATGATTCAGAAATGGGAGCAGAATTCCAGGAATAAAATGGACAATAGGGACTCGGGTTGAATAATGACCCATGCAGGGTCGAACTAGAGAGCTTAAGTTCACAATAGGGGCCTGGTGATGAGTGATTTGATGGAATGCTAAGAAATATGGAGTTGGTGTTCCTCGTGGTTTGTGGAGGTTTCGCCAAATTTTTGTATCGTGGTTTATGGAGAGTTTGAATTTCGCTCTTATGTGTGTGTATATAAGGTGATAATGGGTCAATGTGGGGAATGGATATGTTTTGTGGAAGGCACATTCGATGAAGTGAGATATTTAGGGTGTGGTTATGGAGATGGAGAGTAGGTTGTCAGCATGTTTAGTCCGCGGCTGTTCAAGAATTTTGTATTCGAGGGTACAAAAATTATATAACCAAAATATTTTTGGAGAGGGGGACAGAACTAATATTTAGTTGGAATTATGATTTTTTTTGGTTTACTATGGTTAGTGGTATTTTGGGTTGAATTCGGTGCCGACTGTTCCAATGCCCCCAGTCCCTCGGCCATTGTGTTTAGTGATGGCAGGACTAGATGGACATGTTAGGACAATGATAAGTGGGATGAAGTTGTTTTGCTGCACTGAGGATTCGGTTTTAGAAATGATAATTTGATTACGAATGTATCCAATTTTACTGGTTGGGAATCAGTACTTCAGTACACTTGTGATAAAGAACCGAGCTAAAGGTTCGTTACGTAGTTTTCCGTTAAATTTAGGATAATTGTGCGCTTCTTATTCTGTAGCTGCTAGGATCAGCATTATTTAGCTACGACAATTTGAATTCCAAATTCGACAATTAGTGATCTTCTTGTAGTGACACTATGACCGATTTGAAAAATAATTTGAAGTGGCTGCATTTTTTTTTTAGAAATGTCTTCCAAAAATCGTACTCTACTTTATCAAATCAATTGTATAAACATGGAAATTTTCACATTGCCATAAACTAATCCAATAAAATTGATCTTGTTCTACTGATAAAAAAGCAATGACCTCTGCACATACTTATTCATACAATTTCTGAGATGAATTTGAATGATGCAATCAATATTGCATACATGGCCTCAGATGTTTTTTTTATGCAACATGTTTTTATCTTAGGGAAGCTTGTATATTCATGTTATTTTCGTTTGTCAGAAAGTACAGTTTGCCTTAACTTTTGAGGTTTCTACTCCCGCAGACTCGTTTGAAGCCTCTGCCAATACAGTGGACAGACGAGAAGCATAATTTGTTTCTGGAATCCATTGAAGCATCGTTTGTGGACCAGTTGTATAACTCCATGGGGTTCCTTGGATTTGAACTACCAAGGAAGGCCTCCCATGACGCCAAATCACACTTGCGTAGTAGCATCAGAACTTCGGGAGGGCAGGTTAAGCTTTACATCTTTCCATGACTGCTTATCTCTTGGAGCTCTTATGTGATGCCCTGACAAAATTGTTATGCTGTCTGTTTATCTTACAGTTCAAAACTCTTAGAGGTGGTCATTGGCATAAGATCAATGTTGGTAATGGTGAGCATCAGCCAGATGGACCAAATGCATCCCTTGGTCTTCTATCAAATCAATGGATCAGGCACTACAGACATTCAGAAAGACACCACCGTTTGGAATCCACTATTTGTCATGGGAAGGCTGCAGCAATCGATCAAGAAATAAACTCAAGGGGAAAGGCTGCGTTGCCCTGCACATTTACCAGGAGCATAAAAATATCAAATGAAGTTCCCAGTAATTTGCAGTGTCCTGTGTTTGCTGATAACGATGCAGGTAATTACTGAATGTTTATTATAACAAGTTATGATTTTTTAGTGGTAAATGATTTTAGTGCCTCTTCATTTCGTGCATGATTTCTAATTTTAGTGTTTCAGACTCTACAATCAGTCTTGTCTTCTTTTTTTGGTACTTACAATTAACATTGTGTTGGACTATTCTACGTCCCGAAGCACAGGCCTTCATAGATGTCCTCTATCAGCTATACAATAAATACATGACCACCTTCTCCTTCTGTTCAACCTGGCTGATACTAATTTTAGACACTCAGTAGAACATGGTGGCAGTTATACTTGAAACCCTTGCATGTATTCGGATCTCTATTAGATAGTCATATCAAAGAAAATGTTTGACAGTATTCTGGATTTGAAAGGATTTATAGCATGAAACTGACTGTAGGCACACTGTGAGGATGGTTACTATGAAGTATGAGTTAAAAGTTGCAGAAACTTTAGGCGTATTCCATGGAACATTATACAGGAAATCCAAAAATACAAAGCAGAACAACTGATTCGTTCTGTTAATTCCTTTTTTTCATGATGTTTCTGATTTCTGTAATTATTACACTTCACTGTATATATCATGTAATCTGTCAATTATTAAGTTTTGTCAGCTCTTTCAGAGGCTTCGGGTCAGAATTTTGTCAATGAGGATACTGTGGAAGAGAAACCTACCGCCTTATGTAGCACTGAACGGGTGAGCACTTAGGCCCCAGTAAATGACTCATCTAGCAAAGATCAGGTAAGGTGTACCGTATCTTCTCTCAGGAAGCAGACACTTCACCTTGATGGTAGGCTGTAGCTTTAACTGTGACTTTTTATGTGATGTTTCAGAATTCAGATAGTTCCTTGAGGTGTTTTACTCGAACAAAAGGTGCTCTTGGAAGATAAACGACCGTGGCTATGACAGGATTACAAAGTTGCTTGATATTACCGATTTATCCATTCTTCGCTCTACTGACAACATTAGTATTGCATTCTTCAAATCCAGACGCTCAGGGTTCTGTCGCGAAATGTTTAGGCCAGATGCTTCTACAAAGACTAGTCAGTATCCTTTGCTAGATGATATCTCATGAGTACATTAGACACCCTAGTAGCACAATTCAGATCATTTCTAGCCACCCTGCATTATGCTGTATGCGCTTGATTGCGACTGGCACTGCAATGAAATGCATACTTTGCAACGTCTGTCTTTTTGGGTTTGGACGCATCAGAAAGGGATGTTATTGGGGCATTGCTGCCGATCTCGCATAGCAGCTGGCCTGATATGAGCCTTCGGGTTCAAAAAAGGCTGATACAGGCGACCGACCTGTGCATAATTTCCGATTCTTCTACTGTCTTGTAGTACTTGGTGGCCAGGAAAAATAACAGATTTCTACAGTGAAATGGTCCGAGCCATTCTTGAATGGTTCTGGACTTATCTTTTTCTTTTTGAAAAATATGAAATTTTTTATGGTCATTTTGCATACAAATGTTTTCCCAATTGCCTCAGAAAAAATATATCAAAATGAAACTGATTTGGATAGTGGGTTGATAGGGCAGCCCAATCAACAATTTCTGGATTTGAACAAGACTCAATTTCTGGATTAAAGATGAGATTCTGTGTCAAACCGTGATTGGGGAATGAATCCTTCACCTATTTAAAAACTGTTTGGATTAAGGATAGATCTTGTTTGAAATGATGGTTGGATTCGATTCTCGTGGAGGATTCTCGTGGAGGACTGGGCAAGCATTCAATCCATGGCAAAGGTTATACTTCAATCTTTACCCATTACCAACTTATCACTGGCTGTGATCGTATTGAAAGCTTGTCCAGTCCTTCACGTGAAACGAATCCAACTATCATTTTAAACAAGGTCCCGCTTTAATCTAAATTCAGTTTTCAAAATGGTGCAGGATTCATTCTCCAACCACTATTTGCAACTAAAACTCATCTTAATCCAGAAACTGGGTTTTGTCCACCAAACTTGTTGTGATCGTATTGAAAGCTTACCCGGTCATCCTCGAGAACCGGATCTAACCGTCGTTTTAAATTGGGTCTGATTTTAATGTAGACGTAGTTTCAAGCTGTTGCAGGATTCATTTCCCAATCGATGTTTGAAATTGGATTTCATCTTAATTCAGATCTAGTTTCTAAGTGAGTATTGTCCACCTTTGTGCTGATTGTGCTGTACCGTTAACACAATATCCAAACTAAGTCCAGACCTAATTTTAAACAGCGGTTCCTACAAATAGATAATTTTGGATCACTGTTTCCAAGTGAGGCCATTCATGAAACATTAATATGGAAAAGGGTTAGAAAAAAACATTTTATTTTTGGTGGATAATTCAAATGTCGACTGCAGACACACATATGGACTGTGCATATTACCAATTGAAAGATGACACATGACGCGTTAAAAAGTTAAAGTGTTGTATGTCAATTCACCGTTGATTTTAAAATTATATTTTTTGGCTTTTTAACACGCCACGTGACTAATCAAAATGTTATGCATCATTTCTCATTGGAGTGTCCACTATGTCAACCAAAAGTCTCTCCTGAAAATAACCGTTTTTATATCTTCTGTTAACTTCATCTGGTGGTAAAATGGGTGAGGAGTAATTTCTGACAATCTCTACTTCTAGAGTTTGAATCTTGATGATTGGATGAGTGAATTGTAATTTATATTAATAATTTTAAAATAAAAAAGGGTGTAAGCCAATCGTTATAATTAAGATGCAGGAATGATCCTCTTGCATTTGCTATGTCCTGCACTAAAAAAATATAATTCCAAACATTTTGATTTTTTTTAATGAGATTAGATGCTCTATATTGTATTTGTTTTTTATTAATATTTTTTTGAAAAATATTAATAGAAAGAATGGAAAGAAAGATATATAACTGGAGATTAAGTAAAATTAATTTTTCTAAGCTGTGTTTGGTTTGAGAAAAGTTAGATAAAAAGAAAAATTTGAGAAAAAATGAATTATTCAAAAAATTCATTTTATTTTTATTTTATTTAGTTTAAAGTGAAAATTTTTATAGAAAGCACTAACACCTTTTTTAATTCAAATAATTTTTTTTAACTTTTTATCTAACTTTTCATTTAGATCTCCATTTTCAATTTTCTCTAAGGGTATGTTTAGTTTAAGAAAAATTTGGTGGAAAGGAAATTTGAGGGGAAGTGTATTCCCCATGTAATCCATCCTATTTAACATTATTTGGTTAAAGGTGGGAAATGATGAAAAAATGTTAAAATATTCTTTATTTTAAATAAAATTTCTTTCATATTTTTCATCCAATTTTCCTACATTTTTTTTTTCGTTTCTCACAAATTTTCCTTCTCATTTTAACCAAAATTTTCAAATTTTTACTAAACCAAATACACTTTAAACCAAATAAAAAATTCATTCACATTTTCTCTAAAATTTTACTTTTCTTCAAATTTTCTTAAACCAAACACAGCCTTACAAAGCGGAAAAGTAGATTATGTGTTGTAATGTTCGTGAAAAATGTTTGTGACAGATCGAAAAGGATGTTGCAAGATATTATCATTAAATGGAAGACAGCTTAGCTTCGAATCTCAGACAGTGACTTAACTAAACACCCACCCTACCTCAGCCTATTGATAATCGTCTTGAACGAAAACGGCCAGGCTCTCAGTTAGGCTTCCAATCTCGTTGTCATAAACTGTTGCATCATCCAGGAGGACCGGTGACAATTTGGTCAGAGGTAAAATAATAATATTCTCAAGAGGACAGATTGCACGAGTACCACATACTTTGTCTTCCCGCAAATGTTTTTGTTTTGTCATATATTGCGGTAGCTAGTAAGATCACCTCTTAAACTTTGCCTTAGAGGATGATAGATTTTTAGGTGGACTCCACCCACCACTTAGAATGTGGATATATAATAATGATAAGCCGCGATAGCTAGTAAGATCATTTTTTAAACTTTGTTCGGGATCCGTACATGTTACAAGATGATAGATTTTTAGGTGGATTCTCTTCCCCAGTTAGACTGTGGACGTAACAATGACAAGTCGCGGTAGCCAGTAAGATCATCTCTTAAACTTTGTCCTGGATCCGTACATGTTACAAGATGATAGATGCTTATGTGGACTCTATCCACCACACTTAGACTGTGGACATACTAAGATCATCTCTTAAACTTTGCCATGGATCTGTATGTGTTACGGGATGATAGACTTTTAGATGGACTCTAGCTATACACCATTTAGACTGGACATAGTATGATCATCTCTTAAACTTTGCCATGGAGCTGTACATGTTACAGGATGATAGATTTTTAGGTGGACTCTGTCCACCAGTTAGACTGGACGTAACTATGATAGGCGGCGGTAGCTAGTAAGATCATCTCTTAAACTTTGCCCTGGATTCGTACATGTTACAGGAAGATAAATTCTTAGGTGGATTCTATTCATCACTTAGACTGTGGATATATTAATGATAAGTCGTGTTGAAAACTTGAAAAAAATTTCAAAATCTAATAGTGAATCACTATGTGCTATATTGATTTTTCAATGTAACATGTGACAATTCCTAATTAATGATGTCCACACAATCTATCTGATGGACTCTATCCACCAAAAAATGTATGATTACTACTGAAGACGGAATTCATTCCATGCCTTGTACCGTGATGATTTTATATTGAAGGTAAAATTGTTTTTTCGACAACAACTTCAGTTCAAAATATGGATTATAAGGTATATATGTTTAGTTTTACTTACTTTTTTAAGGAAAGATATGAGACACTCTATCAACAGAACTCTTACTTTACGATTTCTCCTTCAATTCATTCGGAGAAATAAAAAATGTTCTCATTTGATAATTATTTGATGATGTCTCATACGATGTGTTTTAAATTCTTTTCTTCTCAGAGACCTACTGCGATTCCCCGTATTGATAGGGTATGTTTTGTTTAGAAAAAATTTGATGGAAAAAAATTTTGGCGGAAAGTGAATTTCTCATGAAATTCATCCTATTTTTCTTTGTTTGGTTATGAGTGAAAATTTCATAGAAAAATAGTAAAACACTCTTTGTTTGTTAAAATCTATATATGTATTAAAACAGAAGCGGAGTGACTAGAATGCTTTATTTAATAAAAATCTTACGTGGCGAGCTCTTCTTAATTCTCTCCTATTTATTTTATTTTAATATACTTATACATCTTAATCAAAATCTAATCCTACCCAATTTTGAAACCTAATCAAAATTAAATTATATTAAAAATTAATTTTATGTATAATCCTATCTAACTTTTAATCTTAATCAAAATCAAATTCTGTAAAAAATTCTATCACTATCTCTCAATTCTGTGCATAAATGTTGCACGTCATAATCTTGATATTGATTCTGTGCAGATACGGGAGCTTCTGGGAGAAGTAGCTATTTTAGTCAACAGCTTTAAAAAATGTCAAGCATTAATTTTATAATTTAATTTAATTTTATATTTTTTAATTTAATTAAATTATTATTATCCTTCTAATTTTCTAAATTTAAGCTTTTCAAAATCAAATAGAATGTGTGCAACTATTGAATTCATGATAAAATAGTTACTGTCATGTGACATCTTAGTAGACGATAACTTAATAAACTCTTTTAGTAGGATGATTGACAATAAACTTATTTTTTTAAAAAATTATATGATTATAGAATTGATAAATAAACTTTTTTTAAAAAAATCAGAATTAACTAATTCTGTTAATGATAAAACATATATTTGCATATGCATCGGAATATGAAAAATAACGAATCCAATGTTTATTTGAATTTGTTTAAAAATTTATTTTTATGGTGCATTTTGAGTTTAAAATTTTATTTTACCTTCAATTAAATTAAAAATAAATGTAAGAGTGATTTAATACTTTAAGACATCAATATGATTTTTTATAATAGAAATTAATTAATTTATTTATACGACAACGTGAGGATAGTTAGTTAAAAATAAGTAATTAAGAAATAATAAAAATTATAAATATATAGCATATTAAAATAGAATTTGACAGATTCTGTATTTTGTATCTGATAAACGTAATAGTAAGATATCACTTATAATAAATGATGAAGTTCATATGTGATAAGTAATTCTTTAAATGATTATACAAAATGTTAAGAAATATCCTCGATTCTCTAACTCAATAAGTATAATGAAGTTAATATTGAGATTGCATATGATATTCTTATCCAATCAGTAGGTGATACTCTTTTATTGTTTATCGACGATACTCATAAAAATCTATTTGCGACCATTTATCATTTTAATTTTTTTTATTATAGTGTGACTCTAACTCCTAATATTGACGTTTGTGGACGAACTCATTGAATATAAGTTTTTGCTACAATCTGATGAGAAATTTTTTTACTCGAGTTCAAATGTTATATATATGCAATGCAAATGCAACACTTAATTATAACATTGATGATCTTCATTCTTTGAATTTTATGAACTAAGTCAAATGATCTCGTGGCACCAAATAATTTTAAATTTTCTTTCAAGTAACAAAAAAGATAACTTCATATAATATCCTTTTTGCGCATTGACAATTATATAAAGAGTAAGAGTCAATCTCTTTTCATGGCAAGTCATATATATTTGCGTACTCTTATCAGTTATAGGCAACAATATATACAGTCAAACTTAAGTAAAGTGAAGTTAAAAAAAAGTACTATATATTGGTAAGTTTTTGAATATGTAATTTATAATATTAATTGTATTGTATAAAAAATGCTCTAAAAATCTAAGCCCGTGCATAGCACGGGCATTGATATCTAGTTTTCTATCTAATTTTCAATAAAAAATTTCAACTAATTTTTCCTTCCTTACTTTCTCTAAACCAAACAAGAATTCATTCCAATTTTCTTAACCAAACAGACCTTAAAGTCTATCCTATCACCACCTTATCGCCTTGTGATCGTATCTCATGTGATCTTACGATTTTTTCAATGTTTGGAAGGTTCATCTTGCATGCGTGAATCCATAATTCATCTCACATTTAATTTCGACATGAAAAGTATTCATTCACCAATTTTAACTCTATATTACGTTAAAGTTCCGCTGACTCAATGAGACTATAATTTTACGACATTTAAAATCTTCATTACGAATTCATTAATAAGACTTAAAAATCTACCATGTGCGCCTATCGATCTCACACTCTCACCTCATCTCAACTAGTGGATAAAATGTGGTAATAATTAATAGGGTGTTGGTTTAGTGGCCTTGAGGACGGTCTAATAACTCCAAGATCTTATGTTCGAATCCTATTAATACCGTTGTGCGTTTATATACATTTGAAGTATATCAAGATAAAGGGGATGAGTGATCTCTAAAAGAAAAAAAAGTGACAACACCATGAAAACATGAGTGGCCGAATGATTCACACAAATGAGTGTCCTCTGCAATGTCAATTCAATTATTAAGCATCTTTGTGTGGAGCTTGAGATGTATACATCCCTAGTCTTGGAGATATTTCTAAGCATGCGTACGTGTTCTTCCGAAACCCTAGTAATAAGACAGACAATACACGACTTGGATCGTTAAAGTCACCTTATCAGTCCTACTGATGAATTGGCATGCACTACTGAGAGCAGATGATGATTGGGATAACATCACAGTCTCATCCCATGTCGGCCTCTCATCATATTAACCATATAATTTTAGTAGCTAGCTGTCCCATGAAGTCACAAACCCTATTCGTACGCAGTCTGTTCACACATTAATCCAAGACACGACGAACAGTGCAGATCGAGAACTTCTCAGTTCAGTATGTATAGGGTTAACCGTATACTGACAGATATATATGTTTTACGGATATGGGGATGAAAATGTAAATAGGTATGGACTTGAATAAAAATAAGAGTTTTAATAATATTATGAAAATATTATAACAAAAATGATTATTAAATTTATTTATTTTAGTTATTATTTTAAAAAATTCAAAAATAACTTAGTGAAAACATGTTTTATTTCAATTAGTAAAAATTATTGAATATATATGTTATAATATAAACAATATACCTGAATACCACATCCAATCACAGTAATTCAATTATTTCATGAGAGAAATTGTGATACATATATTATCCTTTTTATATTAGTGAACATGCTTTTGTTGAATTTAACAACAAATTAATTAATGAGTTTGAACAACAAACATGGTGAATTCAAATTTGGTGTTGAACAATTTTTAACATATACTTGAACAACGAACATGCACTACTATAAAAGGGACAGTTAGCAACACACATATTTTGTGCATAAGATGATGCTTATTTCATCGCCTTAATAAGTCAATCGTGCCATCATCGACGATAAGACTAGTCCCACTATTCTGCATAGTGCTATGTTTGTCTTGCTCTTCAGCGTAGAAACAGAATTCATGAATAATGTACCCACTCCATATTTTGACTGTCAATAATGGTGTTGTACTCATACACTTAAGCTTCTCTGATACAACACTTGGGTCATTTTTCAGTAAATCTAGCTTCTACATGATTTTTTATCCAAGCATAGAATGAAGAACTATGCTCTGTCATTATCCATTCCTGTGTCTTTCGTGGCCACTTCTTACGAAATACGTTGACATAGACCTCACTTATTTGGTGCATAAGACGGCTTTTAGTAAGTACAGTCTATATCACCATCACAATAAGTCTAGAGAAGTAAGCGATGTCTATAAACAAACTTAAGATGGCGCTTGTAGGTCATAAGTGTCATCTAAAGTTATACATAGACAATGCTTATAAGTCATAAGGACCGTCTTAAGTCATACATAAACACTGCCTTATTAACTCATACATTAGACGACGCTTATGAGTTATGACCATAATTAAGTGCCGTCGTATGTCCAATTTTATTTTTTAAAATTGATTATTTAGTCATCAGATGAAGCTTTTGATCCATAAGTGTCGTTTAAAGTCATTTTTAAGGATTTATTTGTATTTGTATCCCCTTGCAGAAGCCAATTTTACTGAAACACAAATCAAAAGTGCATGTTTCGTAAGACTTACACAACCAATTTCAAATTTTCATCACAAACCAAAATAAGATAAAGAAAACAAAAACACTGAGCCTATTTCATGAGTTATTTAATATTTACTCAACAAGATTAAAAGCTAGAGACTCTTGTGAAGGCTTTGAACAAGAAAAACGTTGAAGACATTAAATAAAGCAGGAAAACGAGAGGATTGGGGGAACAACAAGCTAGAGTCAGAATGTGTACAAGATGCGGTGAGCTGGAAAGGTCAGATGAGGAGGAAATGAGCCGTCGTAAAGACGAGATCGACACTTATGGTGTGAAGGAATAGAATCGGCATCAATCGAGTCGATTCCATGCTGAAAATCGAATCAATGAACTAAAAGAAAGTGAAAGAGAGAAAAAATTATAATCACACATATAAGACATTAAGAATAGTAATACTTGTCATTGAGTTGATTGCAATTGTGAATAGTTGAAATTTTAAATCTGACAGTCCGCAAATGAATCTTATTTTTTGGTATTTTAATATATAAGACAAGGTATATATGTAGTCGGTTTGGAAATAAAATATTATATTTAATTTTAGAAGATGCTTATAAGTCATATGCATCATCTTATAAAGTATAAAACTTTAGACGGTGCTTCTAGGTCGTAAGCGCCGTCTAAAGTCATTTTAACTTCAGATGACGTTTATGATTTATAAGCGCAGTTTAAAGTGGTATACTTTAAAAGACGTTTATGACTTATAAGTGTCTTCTAAATTCGTTTAGCATTAAACGACGCTTATAAATCATAAACCTGTCTGAAGTGGTATATTTTAGACGACGCTTAACAAGTAGAAGTGCCTTCTTATGACCACCGGCATTTTAAAAGGCACTTATTACATATAAGTGCCATCTAAAAATATAAAAAAAATGACGCGGCTGTTTTCTGACCCAACACTTAAGATGACACTTATTAGACAAAGCATTATCTAATGAGTAAGCGATGTTTAATGTAAGCGCTGTTAAATAATCTTTGTATAGTATTAGTATTTGCTAATAACCTTCACTGAATTTCAGAAAACGAATCCCGTTAAAGATATCAGATTCTTTCGAGAAGAGACTTAATACAAAATGTATAAATTAAACCATTTAAGTTACATATAATAAATCAAATTCCAACAAACATATCAATCGTTTGAATTTATAAACTCATAGCAGAACGTCATTCTCAATCATACCCTAGTTGACTTGAAGTTATTCCCTTAGATTTAAATATGTAACATTATTGAGATTGCCTTTCAACTGCATTGACATTCTTAAAAAAATATATATTTATACATAAAGTCATCAAACTATATAATTCGGTTGTCCTCACTATAATACATTTCGGAAACTACTTTCCAGAGCATTTAACATTAGTTTCATATTGACCTAGTAAACCCTATGTAGCCAAGATTAGGGCAACATCTAAAACTAACATTTAAATGGCATTTACCACTTTCAAAACCATTTGACATGAATCTGGTATTGACCTAGTACGCCCTCGCGAGCCAAAATTAGGGCAACATCTAGAATTAATAATTTTCTAGCATTTGAAATCAGAGTTTATATGTATATTATACTGCTTTCACGACAACCAAGTCCTTTAAAATCACGACACCTGCCCTAGATTTATTGGCAAACACTCACGCATGGGGATATTCTCACGTGTGCTGAACAATATTCAAAATGATGATGGGGATCGTATACGTGTCAGAGATATTGGAGGAATCCAACGTAGGAGAGCCGCGTGTCCTAGACATGTTTGACTCTCGAAAAAATGAATGAATCTTTCTTGCATGATTAGATTATATTCTTTGCCATGAATAATTTGTACACGTTGAATTGTTAGACTTTTTACTTTCTGAAATTGACCAAACCAAATATGATGTTTGAAGAAAGTCAAAAGCTTTAGGGACCAAAAGAAAAAATTGAAGCAAAATATGGATTCCATTCCGGACAATGTACCTAGTACACGTAGGTATCTTGCATTTGAACATGAGTGTGTTAATATGTATTAGGGCATCCCATCAAAAGTTTTTGAGTTTCTTGTTAGAGTGAATCTTATTTGATGTTTGTTTTAATGAGGGGTTGATTTGTGACCTTTTGATTTAGATGACTTTATTTGCACCAATCGGTTTATGTGAAAAAATTAAATATCACATTTAAGAGTTGAAAATATGATATTTGATTTACACAAAATAAGCATAAACATCACACTCTTTCATTAAAATATGATATTTGCTTATTTTTATAGAGCAAATATCACGCTTCTAACTTTTATGCGTGATAACTAATCTACCAAAAATATTCAAATATTCTTATTTTTTATAGGTCAAAATTATCACTCTTAAAAGTTAGAAACATGATATTTGATCTATAAAAAATAATCAATTATTCAGATTTATGATAGATCAATTATCATGCTTAAAAGTTATGAGCGTGATATTTGATCTACAAAAAAATAATAATCAAATAACACATGTTTTTATGAATAGTGATCTTTGCTGATTTTTGATACTCTTCTAACTTTTAAGTGTGATATTTGATACTTAATTACACAATTTCTATGTGGCATAATACAAACCTAAGTTTTGATTAAAATCATTGGAGATGCCCTAATATATGATTAAATGAAGAACTTGTTCACTAAAGAAAATATTATCTTTATGGGGCTAGAGCTGGTAAATGTGAATTGTAAATAGCAAACTAGCAAGCCGTGTTTTAAAGGTGTTAAAAGGTACTAGATGGTGAATATAGAGTGTTAAGTTGCTTGGGGGGTGAATAATAAAAAAATTAATCGGACTATTATGCAAAATTATATATATTAATAATATAGATAATATTTAATAATAAAAATATACATTTAAAAATACTAGTATTTTAAGAAAAAGCTTCGAACAACTAATAGACAGGCACAACAGTTTAATTTCACCATCTAGCGATTAATCAGTAACCTTGCTAAGCGGCCTAGCTAGGCGAACGCGTATACAACACTGCTAACATGTTATTGAGCTCACAAGTGTTTTCTCTCATATGTATTTTAAGAGAGCAAAGAAGAATTGTTAAAATTTTGAAGTAACTTCTTGGAGTCATTAGTGGTCTGGTCTACTGTTAAAGATAATAATAAATAATTCTTGACAAATTTCATTTTAAGATTTAAATTTCTTTTTGATTTCATATGTTCATTAAATTTATTTAAAAAAATAAGAGAAATGATTGTGCAAGGCACACTCAAATCAAGTTAAAATAGGTGAACTAGTGGAAAACTTGAAATAATGATCCATCCATTGCAATATATAGTAAAATGTGATGTAAACACAGTGTGATGCCCGGGTTTTTAAATTATATCTCAAAATTCAATTCAGGTTGTGTTTTCAATGTTGAAGATAACTTGAATTTAAATGAACTTGACTAAATTAATAGAGCTGAGTTTAATTGAATTTGAGTGAACTTGATTTGTTATATCAAAATTGAACTGAACTTATCTGTATGATCAATAGAGAGTGAAAATTAGTTCTACGTAAAGTTAAATCCAAAATTTTATTTTAAAAAAAAGTTAAACTGTGTATTTCGGAATCATTTTTAGATGTCTTAAATGGACATGAATTATGAACCGGTCATTAAGAAGCTGTCACTGTCACTGTCACGTGACAGTTTGATTAACAACGTGACACACTAACAAATAAAAAAAATTACAATAAATATTTGACTATGCATAAGAATGACTCACTCGGTAGCTTGAAACAATCCAAAGTGAAAAGTTTTAAATGCAAATAGAACTTCATTCTGATGGGTACTCCTGATTTTTTTTTTCTAAATCTATTTCCAATGCATAAAATGGATAAACATGATGTTACTCATTTCCCAAGTTATTTATGATGCATTTAGGTGAAGCTAATATGAACAGAATTAATTTTCCCCGCCACGTATTCATAGATCCGTAATGCATGTGCGACAGTGTGAGACCCTTTCGGCCAATTTAGAGTCCAAAAGGATCAGTCATCATCTTGCTTTAATCAACTTGTAGCCTTGTATTGAGACATGGTTGGCTTGATGAATTCCAGAGCCGCAGACAAAACTGCTACCGTTCAACCCCCATGAGATCGTGTTTTTACGAGAACTGAACCACCTTGAATTTTGAAATTTGCTCACGTGACCCTAGGGCTTCTTAATTGACTTATTTTATAAACTATATCCTCTTTTCATATTTTGTTATCTAATTTATTTTTTTTCTCTTTATTTTTTATTCTATCATACTTGAAGAAAATTGCAGTTATGAACACGTTTTTTCTCGAGAAAACTGTGATTTTTAAATCGGTGATTTTATTATTATCGCGGTTTTCTTGAGAAAAACCGTTGTTGTGAACTTTAATTTTTTGTTCCAGAAAACCACAGTTTTAAAGCGCGCTAGTAAAATCATCAGTTTGAATTGCGGTTTTTTTGAAAAAAATCCGTGGTTCACAATTACATTTTTTTTTAATACAGTAGAATCGAAAAAAAAAAGGTAAATTAGATAACAAAACTTAAAGAAAAGATAGTTGACAAAAAAATTCTTCTTAATTGGGGATGTCCTAATTGATTTTTTTTTCTTTTTTGTATGTGTTAGGTTCATATGCTAAATTTCTGATCATTATCAACCCTTGTTGATTTGTGCCGACATAAAATCAGAAATAATCTCTTCTAAAAAAACATTGTGATACACCCCAAATAACACCGCTGTGGTCTGTGGATGCTTTAAGCCGGTTATTGATGGGAGGAACAGAAACACGAGACCATATAATCTCATCAAAATCCAAGCAATTACATATTTAATTATTTTTTATCAATTGAAATATTCTTAGTTTTTGGTTCAACCATCACCATATTTTTTCTTATGTTAAAAGTTTTTACTCTTAGTTAGTACCCAATCATCTTTTGATTTTGAGAGGGTTAATTAATGACATTTTTATCTCAACAACCTAAAATTTGACATATAATTATAAGAAATTTTTTAGTGGGCTCATATATATAACTCCAATAAGATGTCATTTTGTTACTCTTATTGTGTTTTATTAAAAGATAAGCTCTTATTTTATTAACCGTTCAGTCAAATGATATTTAGTTAGCTTGATCTGAATGATAATTTGTAAAGTTTGATTCATTTATCGTCAATTTAGCATCTGAATCATTCAGATCATAATCAAATCTCACATAATGATAAAAAATAATGCAAATCCTACTTCTTCAATGAAATTGTACTTTCATTTTTATATATTTTGTGCTTTCTGGCTAGTATATATATCTCATACTAAACAGGAATAAATAAGTTATGTTTAAAAATTTGTTTACGTTTTGATCCTATTTCATATATTTTTAAAATGTGAAAATGGTAAAAAAATAATATGTTAAGATGTAAAAAAAGTGATTTATCCAATGAAAGAAAATATTTAAGCAATCATAAATTAGAAAACATTCAAATTCTCATACAACATTCAACATCCAACAATTAAATTTACAAAACGACACCTAAACTCCTTTTACATCTGCCACTTATCTAAAGGTTATTTAACTTTTCAAGAAAAAATTCTCTTGCATGCATTTTCCGTGTATAATAGTTATGCTAATTTCCATTTCATATATGTATCATTTTCATTAATTGAACATCTAATATTGCACAGTGATTGGCCCCTGGTTATTTCTGTTCTGAATATTTTGGCTGGTTGTTCGATTACTTTTTGAGTTATTTATTAATTTATTTGTTTATACCAAAAAGATTTCCATGATTACAAATGTCGTTTAAATAATTATTTTATTGATTTTAATATAAATGAAGGAGTCATCAACACACCTTACAATAAAATAAAAACATATAAAAAGTTAAAATATTTTTTTTGTATTGGATATATGCGAAGTTTGCTTTATAAAAGAACAGAGAGATCATAAAAAATAACAAATAATCTTAGAGGTACATTTTTTTTTTAAAAAAAAACCAAGCGAGCTTTTGTATTTATTTCTCAGGTAAAAAAAAATTGCACTCTTTTGGACTTCATCTTCACACAAACACATTTTTTGTAGTACAAAATTAAATGTTAATATTTTGCTCAGTCTACTTCGATTTTCTACTGCAAAAAAAAATTAATTTTGTTTAGCTGTAAATATTGATTGTATATAAATGACACATCCCGTGTTAATTAGACGTTGTGAATACTAAGTTATGATTTATTTTTTTCTATCTCGAATTGAACTGAAGTAAATTAAATAATCCAAACTGAAATGATTTTAAAAGCTGTCAATTGTGAATTGAAATCAACTAATGTTGCATTCATGTCACTTTTAATAAGAGAATAAAGATACAATACAATCCCATACATGCAGTACATGTATAATAGTCAAATTAACGTAATGACTACATAAGACAATAAATTGAAGGATTTTTTTTAATAAAGTTAATTTATTAAGACTCAAAACAGGCGCAAGACGCCTACAATCAAACCAGCGCGAGGCGCCCACAAAGCACAGACGGGTGCTAAGCACCTACCCCTTTAAGCCGACTATTGCCCTAGAGATGATGTCCAAAGGCTATGTTTTTCTTGCTCAACTATCAAGGTGCAGTCTCTATGGACCTTCCTAAGCGATCTTCAAAGCTCAAAGTCTCTTCCTTTGTCTATTGCCTCTATTAAACTTCTTGCCGCATCGTTGCACCTAGGGTTTATAAGCCTAAACTTCCAGGGGTCTGCCCTTCTTTTAAAGGATTCAGATCCAGTAAACATCAATTTAAAACCAGATGATTTTAGCTAAAACCAAATAATTTTAGACAATTTTGAATATAATAATTATTTGCTGACACGTATAAATTAAAATCCGAATTATATTATTATTTTAATTATTTGACACATGTAAGCATATATTGGTCAAAATGGTACAATTTTAATATTTCTTTTATTGCTTGGATGTTCCGGATCCTTTTCTTAAATTAAATAGCTTCTACTCATATAAATGAACACTCACACAAACAGACAGTAATCGGTTTTTCTAGGAAAATTCAAAAAGTATCCTCTTAAATGAAAATTAAGTGTCTGATTTCCCATTCGAACATGTTGATTTTTATTCATTGACAACTAATGCATGTTGCATCAACAAAGCATCTAATTAATTTCACTCAAAATTTCATACTTATAGCTCATAACACACGCACATGCATGCATTTGGACTGTAGCTAAAATAACACATCATCAGTCAATGCACATATATATTATTGAAGATATTAAGCAGGTCTTAATGGAAACCATAACATCATTAGCTGGCACTCAGACTAAAACCTCTGGTTAATCTTCATACACGTAATGATATAATTTTCGTAACAACCATTGCCCGGTCGCTAGCTAGGGCATGATTTAACAAGCAATCAATATAAAATTGTAGCATTTCATGACTTGTGATTTTACAATTGGTTTTCGGATCTAGGTCATCCAGACATTGTCTATGATTTGTGGGTGAAACCAAAATAAAACTTGTTGCACTTTTATTAGCAGACGAAAAGTCGCTTATTTGTTATTAGTCCGAGCATGTGCCATTTTACCAGTTGGTTAGATGAGCTTTATTATTGATAAATAATAAAAATAATCATAATGCATGAGAATTGACAAAAATAAAAATATTTCCATGTTGCTTATAATTCTTCATGTCTCTTGTGCATAAACAAAGTCAATATGTACCATTTAAGTAAACAAAAAAGTAGATAACCTTGAGAGGAAATGCGAAAGTTGAGGATTTGTCATTATGTAATTCAAAATAATATTAAGTGTGTAAAAGAGTAAAATACGATAAATAATATAAATATTTGATATAATTAAAAGGAGAAATAAAAAATGACAAACCAAACTTGGCAGCTATAAAGTTATTTGCTTAAAATAGTAAATAAGTGTTTCAAAGAGTATATAACCAATATGATTATAATATAAACTTATGATGCAATTTAAAGAAATGAATAGAAATTAGAAAAGAAATTTGCAAATCAAGTTTGAGAAAATTAGATACACAGTGACATTGTGTATAAGCTACGAATATGATCAGCTTAAAGACTCCGTTTTAGTCTCTTTTTTTTGTCATAATAGTATTTTAGTTTTTTTCAGGATTTCAGGTTCTTATTTTGTAGGATTTTTGAATTTAGAATTTTTAGGTTATAGAATTATGTGTGTTAAAAAAAACCTAATTTTATTAGAAACTTGAAACCATGAAATCCTAAAACGCCAGAGATATCAAAAATCCTAAAATTCTAAAACTACTCAAAACAACATTGTTTAAATCATTCACGCATGTAACATATTCGAAAAGCCTATAATTTTAAAATGAATAACAATGTCAGTTTGACAAATATTAGACTGAATAAAATTTACTTTTAAGCATATGTTTTAATTATTATTTAGTATTCTCTATCAATAAAAGGTATAATATAGTAATTTTTTGAAAAGAATATTTTAATAATATTTATGATTCAATATACATTTAATTCAACACCTTTTAATAAAAATAAAGAGGTGTTCAGAAAAAAAGAGTTTTTTTCTTTAAAAAATTATTATTTGTACATGATCTTTGACATGAATCATGATGAGAATAAAAAGAAGAAGAAAGCATACTTTTATTAAAGTTTGATGAGTCACATATTTTGAAATGAAAGTAGCCGTTTTCTGGACATTTAATTTCCTTTTTTTTATGTGTGATCTTTTTCCTTACCAATACTTACACGTGGATAAAAATGAGACTTGCAATAATTAAGATGCATAGTTTCGATAAATAGTTTCGATGGACTTCGGTATCGGATTTCAAACTAATCCATTGAAACTTCTTTGCCCCCAAAAGTCTCTATCTTCTTGTAGAAATTAAAGTAAAATGTCATAACACAAAATTGGATATGAGGGTGTCCTCAATTAATAAACTAAACGAAAGCTACTTTAAATATGAATATTAAGTAATTTTTGTTTTGGGAGCACATGCGGCGAATTTTAATGGAGGAACGTGAAAGGTGGCTCACAAACAGAGTGTTCGTCAGAATATATCATATAAGTGTGCGACTCACTCATGTAATAAATAATATAATGATTTTTATTATAAAATTGTAATTTTTAGGCTTAAGTTATGGTAGAGATCAGTGATCAAATAGATAGGTTTTTACTCCAAAACGAAAAAATCTTTATTAAAAAAATTAATCAGCACGCACTTTTACAATTATAAAGTTGAAAACGAGGCAGTCTTGGATAAAATTTCATTTATTGTAAATGAGAACAATCCTTATATCTGATTTTCTCTATCCCGATCCTCTTATACATGTCGTTTAAGGTTAATTTAAGTAGATTAAAGTAAAGTTAATGTTAACAGTTGTTGAACAAATTTAATAGATAAGTGATTAATATATTTGACATAAAATTCATGCAAAAAATTAGCAAAATTGGTTGATTATTACTAGTGAGGAATGAATTTTTTTAATTAATTATGATAAAGAAGTGATTAATGTTTGATAGTTTAAAGTAGTTGTTGATATTAAAATACGCATTGAAAATTACTAACTGACAAGTAAAAGTGGATAAAAAAATTTGGTTAACTGATATGTAAAAAAGGAGAGAGGAAATACATTATTAATGTGAATCCATCTATACTAATATTTAGGTACAAATAATTAAGGGTTTAAATTTTGCGCATTTCCTAGGATGAATAGATCCAAAATTTTATCCATTTAGTAGTATCCCTCTAAATTAGGGACTTTAAAAATGCTTTGGAAACTAAAATATATGGATAAAGAACTGGACATTGCATTTCACTTACATGGCATGAAAATCTTTTTTTTTCCTTTTCGCATTCAATACATTTCACTTTCCCAATTATTCTTTTTTTTTACCATAGGTACAATAATATAAAGAAAATACAAACACACTCAACCACCAAAGTGGACTT
Source organism: Kalanchoe fedtschenkoi (assembly GCA_002312845.1). Lineage (NCBI taxonomy): Eukaryota > Viridiplantae > Streptophyta > Magnoliopsida > Saxifragales > Crassulaceae > Kalanchoe > Kalanchoe fedtschenkoi. The sequence continues at coordinate 9,361,500 of NQLW01000011.1, forward strand.
CGCACCCATAACCTTGTGGAACAGGAGCGAGACTCTTTATCACTTGACCACCACTTTCCCAGTTATTTGAACAATATAATAGCTGAGCCAAAAAATTCATTTTTACCTCTCACAAAAATGATTACTTTATATCATTACCAACAAGATAAGTATTGAGGATAATCAACTCCGGAATGTCGAATTGTTTCCTTATTTTGATATTTAAAAAATCATTTATGTTAATATGTATAATTTTTAGAGTAAAAAAAGGTGATAGAAGATATTTGATTTTAAGTTTTGGAGATATTTTCATTAGAGGAAATTTTCAGTTTATTTTGGTGTACCACCCAGGTTTGTAGATGCGAATCTGATTATTATTTGTTAATTAAATTGTTATTTTTTTTTACAAAAAAGAAAACGTTGGTGGGATAATGTAATTAATAACCTGAAAAATGGTTTCTTAATTTCGAAATTTAATGTGGCAATGAAAATAATATCATGGAGGAGTTTTTTTAAATTAAAATATTCTAATTGAGTTGATAACAGTCAGCCATACTTTTAGAAATAAATCTTCCATTTCTTTTTTCTTTGTTTTTAGCTTGTTTTTGCCAGCTAAATAAATGGACACGTAGGATGCCCTTCTTCTATTTGCAACCTCTTCCTCCTCCTCTTCCTCTTCCAGTTCCAACCCCTATATATACCCCTACTCCTCCCCCACAAACCACAATGAGCCAAAACTGAAACCCAAATATTAACATCACATTCTCAGTTCTCAAATCTTTCAGCACTCATATCTCTCTCTCCCTCTCTTGCCTTCATTTTCCGACAAAGCCAAATACATAACATACTCCACAACCATAATATTTATTGACCAAGTGTGTGAGTCAGTAATTTTTGTAAGGGTTTGTAGCAATGGAGATTGCTGCATACTTTTTCATCTTCATTCTAAGCATTCTCATCTTTGTACTTCTCTCAAGGAATAGGAGGGTGGGTAGAATTGTACAAGGTAAGTTGCCTCCCGGCTCAATGGGTTGGCCTTACATTGGTGAAACCCTCCAGCTCTACTCCAGGGACCCAAGTGTCTTCTTTGCCTCCAAACAGAAAAGGTACACCCCCCCTACTTTTATTTTACCCATCTTTTTCAAACTTCCCAACCATACCCTTTTTACCATTTTGACAGTTTCAATTTTGATTATTCATTTATTATTTTTTTTTCCTCCTTGGCTAGATATGGAGAGATTTTCAAAACCCATATTCTTGGGTGTCCTTGTGTCATGTTGGCTAGTCCTGAGGCTGCAAGATTTGTGCTTGTGACTCAAGCGCACCTGTTCAAGCCAACGTATCCCAAGTCGAAGGAAAATTTCATAGGACCGTCGGCTCTTTTTTTCCACCAAGGCGAGTACCATATGCGACTGAGGAAGCTCGTCCAGGGCTCCCTCACACTCAACACCCTTCGAGACATGGTGGGGGATCTTAATGCCATTTTCTCATCATCCTTGGACTCATTGTCTGGTGGCCATGTTGTCAACACATTTCATGAGCTTAAAAAGGTATAAAGAAATAAATATTATATACTTTTCTCTAAATAATTTTTCTCAATATATACGTCAAAAAAAATAAATTCGGAAGTAACAAAAATTTAAAATTTTCATTCCAAGATGCTTAGGCTTTGTTCAGTTTAATTATAAACTGTTTTGATAATTTCCACCCCTAACCATATAAGGAGGAAATGAAATGAAATTCATGATTTTCCCAATAATTTTCCTTTCTCTCCCACTTTTCCTAAACCAAACAAAGCCTTCTTATGAATTCTAGTTGATTTTCTTTTGTTTGGTTTGAAATGGAAAAATTGAAAGAAAAGTTTAAAAACTCTCTAAAATTTACCTTAGCCTTCTAAATTTTCTTTCTCATTAACTTTTCCTAAACCAAACAAGGAATTCTTCTAACTTTTCCTCAAATTTTTCTTTTCCTCTTATTTTTCCCAAACCAAACACACCCTTAGTGTTATGTTCTAGCATTAAAAATATCTGTGAAATAAATTCCTCTTGCAGATTTCTTTCGATGTTGGGATTCTAGCTGTCTTCGGTGGAAACCTAGATGCTCATTATGCAAAAGAACTTAAGAAAAACTACACCATACTCGACAAGGGCTACAATTCATTTCCAACAATTATTCCGGGAACTCTCTACAAGAAGGCGAAAATGGTAAGCTATCTTGGTTGTCGATCTATATATAAATTATGAACTCGAAAGTTTACTAATTTGACAAAATATAAACTTTTCATTTTATTATGAATTTTTGTTATCAAAGGCTAGAAGGAGGCTAAGCACCATCTTGGAAGAGATAATAAGGCTAAGGAAGGAAACAAGGGCAGATAAAAATGATCTATTGACCTCATTTTTGGCCTACAAGGGTGAGAATGGTGAAGTCCTTTCGGATAATCAGATTGCTGATAATATCATCGGCGTTTTGTTCGCTGCCCAAGACACCACTGCGAGTGTCATGACCTGGACTATCAAATTCTTGCATGACCACCCAAAGCTTCTAGAGGCTGTTAAGGTAGTGCACTTCTTCTAGAAACATTTGTGAACCTGAAGAAAGATCTTGAAATTAAGAATTAGGTTTATTGATTGCTGTTTTGGTATTTGGTGAAGGCTGAGCAGAATGCAATATTCAAAATCAACAATGGAGGGCCACTAAGATGGAATCAAACAAGGGAAATGCCGCTTAGTTATAAGGTATAGAATGAGTAATGTCCCACATAAATCTAAACCACAATATATACCTGTTTATTTGGCTAGCTAGATATCTTTGTCTAACTTCTTCATATAGTGGATGAGATATGATTGGATCAACTTTAATTTGTTTTCATAGGTTGTTTTGGAGACCTTAAGAATGTCAAGTATAATATCTTTCACATTCCGAGAAGCCGTTGCTGATGTGGAGTACAAAGGTATATACATTTCATATGGACATATATAACGTACGCTTTATTTAGGGCATATACCCATATTACAACATCCAATCCTTTACAAGAGATCATTGAAAAGATTGTTTGACTGGAATCTTTATCTGTGACATAGGGTACCTTATTCCAAAGGGTTGGAAGGTAATGCCCTTATTCAGGAACATCCATCATAATCCACAATTCTTCTCTGATCCACAGAAATTTGATCCTTCAAGATTTGAGGTACAATAATAGCTAGAATCTTCTTTCGGCTTTGTCTTTTGATCAGCTTTGTGATCACACAAGACCCACTACTCAAATTTTTTTTTTTTGGATAACATTTACAGGTTGCACCGAAACCGAACACATACATGCCATTTGGTAACGGAGTACACGCTTGCCCTGGAAATGAACTCGCCAAGTTGGAATTACTCGTAATGATCCATCATCTAGTAACCAAGTTCCGGTAAGTACTTCATCATTCTAACACATTGAATCTCAGTCAAAACTATAACAAAATTAGCTTATCGAGAGAAGCAATTATTGCTTTTGATCTTCATGGAAATATGTTAAAGGTATAATATTTTCTTGTATTCAGTGTTGCATAAGTTAAGAAAAAATGTTGTTTAATGGCTCTACACGAATCATTCACAAACAATAATCGACCTGTTTGATATTTTTGAGATGTGAATGGCTGCTAGTAGTTGTTGCTTGAATGGTTATTGAACGCGACTATGTTAATTGGCTTACGCGTGATTACATATTTGATTTTGTGTCATAGGTGGAAAGTAGTGGGATCAGACAGTGGGATTCAGCATAGCCCATTCCCAGTTCCGGTTCAAGGACTCCCAGCCAAATTCTGGAAACAAAGAATCATCTCGAATCAATAGATGTCTCAACAAATAATGACAACTATAGCGACAGACAACAAAAGGGGTTCTCTGTGCTAGGTGCTCTTATTCTCGCAACATTATTGCTGCTTCTAATTGGCTTTAAAAGCTGTATGTAGCCCAAATTCAGCATTTGGTGCTACTCACTTGTAACATGTCCCTTTTTGGTAAGGAAAATTCTCAAACGGGGATATATAGAGACCATACATCGTCCATGATACAAAATCTGTTCTTATTAAGTCAATAATTAATTGTTCGAACAACCAATCTTTTCTGATCATCATGAAACTCACCAATGCTCACCCTTTACTGAAACCCTAACACATGCCAAGGACACATATTGCTCTATTGAAAACATGGTTGAATCAGTGAAAGATAAAAGTGTCATAGCTATCATCCATTCTTCGATATTCTTACATCAATTTATGTAATGCATACAAGTAGTTTTACATTTAGCCAAATATTATAGAACAAGAAATGAGAGTGCACACCCTTTTAAGAAAGCGTGATTAAAATCATCCAATCAGAACCCTTCCTTCACATAATGATGCACAATCCAGACATGAACGAAGATAAAACTTTGAAATGGGGATGGAAGGGGCTGAAGTTTGCCCATATAAAAGTTAACATGTCATACAAAAGTCACTCAATAATTCAACAACAAGAAAGGGAAAGAGTGACAAATGAGTGTGGAGGGAATCATATATGAAGATGCGCAAAATCTCGAATCGGATTGGCTTGTTCCAACTCTAAAGAAATGAAAAGATCTCCTCTCTGATTCTTTTGCTTCACAAATGCAAGTGTAGCATCAGAATGAAGTGAGTGGTTGTACTCCATGTGTCCCTCTCATATCCTTCTCTAATCTTGCAATATCACTGGAGCTTTAATGGCATCTGAGAGGATGAGGGAGTTACAAGTGTGTGTGGTGTGATTGGCCACAACAAGACAATGAAACGAGAATATAATAATGTCATCCATTAGGCTGGAGGGCACTCTAGGTTTGAGGAAGAGGACATATGCAAAGGGTTTGTAATGTTGACCATAATTGGTGCATTGTTTCTATTCGTGTGTGCAAGGGGACCATTTACGGAGATGTGGCTATCACAACCGGATCTCAAGCTTGTAGAAACAAGATGAGAACAATGAAAAAGAAGTACCAATTAAGGTTAGGAACCCATTTGCATCCCTAAGCAGAAACCTAAAAATGGTTAAGGAAACAAAATCTTGATATGTTGCTAGTTCATTCCTTTCAATCTACGAGCCTCTAGAAGTTGACAAGTCTGATCAAATTTCACAAGCATATTCATCATGTCACGCCTGCAATTAGGGTTAAACATCAACTAATAAAAACCGGCCATAGCTAATAAATTATGCATATAATTAACCCCGTCAAGGACAAGGGTATATATACCTTAAATAAGATTCTGTAAGGCGTGCTGAAAAGGTGCGCGACAAGTCGAGCAACTACAACTATTAAAATAATGTCAATTTTATTCTTAACACAACGTTGTTTTCTACTCATTGTAAAGGTGTAGCGCTGTAGAAGATTCGAACCATATACAGCAACATATAAGAATTGAGAGAATGAGATTGCTTTCAAGTATCAAATAGTACCTTTTATTCTCTTTGGCAGCTTCATGGTTACAGAATCAACAGCCAAGACTACATTCAACCATATTCGAAAACACACGAATAATTCTCAAGAAGGAATCGTTACTTTTCCGAAGACCTCTGGCTCCATCCTTTTCGAGTTTTGACTCTCTTTTTCACTCCAATAAAAAATGAGCTTAGTGAAGAATCTATAAAGACACAGGAATCAGGATCTTCTTCTCCTAAGGTCAACATGCTCTCTAGCTCAACTCCTTTGGCCCGTTGGGCCGATTGGGCTACCTTCAGGCCCAATTTCTTAGCCCATCCCGATCCAGCATGTGAGCTTTACTCAACACGACAACCATGTTCCCGTTGGGCCGATTGGGCTACCGTCAGTTCAGCCCAGCCCAGTCGATGTCCGCTACCGTAAACAGTGTGTTCAAGACAGTCGGACGAAACGGCGATTAGGCTCGCGTTTTACCTGAAGCTTCTATTTCAAATCTTGAAATAGGCGCTTCTCTCTTCATTTCCTGATCTATAAAGCTTCGATCTCCGATCGGACTGTGGGCATCGTTAATGGAGAGGTATCATGTGACATTTTGAAAAGTCAAAGTGATACGTGACATTTAATCACTGGTTCATAATTTTTTTGATTTTTCAACGTGTCACGTAGTTGGTCAAATTGTCACGTGACGCCTTCTCATTGGTGTGTCCACAGTCCACTCAAGAATCTCTCTTCCGACTGACAGTCGCAAAAAAAATAAAAACTCAACAGCAAGATGAGTTAAAGTTGGATATTCAGCCTCATGAAAAAATAAGAAATAAATTTGTTTCTTACTTTTTCATGAGATCAACACGATGTCACCAAGCATAATAACTAGTTACATACCTTCGAGTGGTAGGGCATGGAGCTTAGTCACTATCGGCATACCTTCGTCTTACTCACAAGACGAAGAGAGTCGGAAGATGAATAAAGTAAGCCTTGTCCAAGAGCCTGTTTGATGAGTAAGGAACTTACTTAAGTTGTGAACTTCAAAACTATAATATCAGGTCGAGTTACGGTCAAGTAAACCAACCAGCCAATCAATCTTTTATATGACTCAAGGATCTTTAAGGGGAACATGCACATTGTCAAGTAACTTAACACCAACTTTCATACGTGTAAGAACAGGTTAAACGTCAGTTAAACCATTGTAATATATATCCAAAACATACTTCTTTTGACTAAGAAACAACATTCCCTTAGATGATCTTGCCACCTTTAGACCAAATAATTACTTTAAAGAACTAAGATTCTTGAGCTGAAAATTAGAGGCAAGGTCCACTTTCAGAGAGGTTATATGTCAACTACATATACAAATAAGACCAAGAAAACTAATTCCTGCTCAAATGTAAGCATTTAATGATCATATATAAAGGTGTTGCTTAAAACCATAAGCTATTAAAGCGGAGGAAAACTTGAAAATTATCATTGTCCTGGTACCTGTTATAAACCATGAAGAGATTTGATGGGTTTGCAAACTAGCCTTGTAAATTGTCTCTTGTTTGTAAATCTGTAGTCTGGAGGGAGTTTCATGTAGACTATTTCTTTAAGGTCACCATGCTGAAATTCATTGGTGACATTTAGCTGAGTTAGGGACTAGTTCTTGGCTGCCACAAGTAAGCACTGTCTTAAGTGTCGCCGTTTTAGTTATTGGGGAAAAAATTTCAAAATAATTCAGCCCCTCAGCTTGAGTATATATACCCTTGTGTCATCGACCCTACCTCCTTATATCTATCAATGAAACCATCGGGCTTGCGCTTGATTCTATAAACCCATTTTCATTCCACAGGTTTCACACCATCAGGGAAGCTCAGAAATGACACGTGTATGTGATGATTCCGTTGCTTGATGTTGAGTAACCATGGTTTGAATCCAGTGGAGATTCGTAGAGACTAGAGTGTATATAAGAGAAAAAGGATTCCTTGAAAGTTTGGCAAGATGACAGATGAGACATATAGAACAATCCTAGGATGAAATGTTTATTGTGGAAATATTTTTAAAATTGTAGTATGAACATGAATATGTCTTAAATGCTAAAGATGAGTATATGTGAAACTTGTTGGTTTGGAATGAATGAAAGCACCTTTCAAAGATGGAGAATGTGGAAGAAAATAGTAAAGGCTAAAGTATTGTCTATCAATCATTTGGTTTCTTTTCAATTTGAAGTCTTGTAATATACAAGATGAAAAACTAAGTTTAAGTTAAGTGTTACGAAGAAGTTTGG
>NQLW01000011.1:9398500-9419700 GCA_002312845.1 Kalanchoe fedtschenkoi
GATTACAAAATAATTCAAATTAGATCTCTAAAAATTAAATTATCGTTGTAATATATTTCTAAATCCTAAATCTACAAATTTGTCTGCCAAATAATTTTGTTCATAAAAAAAGTTTAGAAAATATTTGAGATGGGAATGTATAATGATAAAATTAAAAAGAGTACAATACATAGTATTGTTATGTTTAAATTTAATTAATACATAAAAATAAAAATATGTATTAGATTTTTCTTAAATAATATAGATTATTTAAGAAATTTATTTGAATATAATCAGTAATTATAAAATTAAGAAGAATATAATACATAGTTTTATTATTTATAAATTTAATTAATAAATATAAAAATTAAAAAAATATTATGTGGAGATTAAGTTTATATAAATTATTCCTTTTTATACAGTTAAAATTAATTACATATAAGACAACATAAACTTAAGTAGTTGAATTCATGATGTATACCCCACATGGAAAATTTGTTATAAATGCTATTTATTTATTTATAGAAAAGATAATGACTTAAAAACATATTTATTATTATAAAATTTAAAAGAAAAAGAAAGAACACAAATGTGTTTGCACGCGCGTGCAATCATGTTTGGATATATTGAGTTGTAGATAATCTATTTTTGATAAATTTTATGAGATAATGAGATCAATACAAAGTGAAAAAAATAAATGAATTATTTTTGTGATATTATCAAAATAATGTATTCACAAATGCACGTGCATTCATATGAATTGAGTAAACAGATAATGTATTTTTGATAAGCTTGATAAGGATTCAAATTTGAATAGGATTATATTTTGATTAACATGTATAATTAAAATAAAATAAAATAAATGTAGAGAATTAAGGAAAGTTTGTCTCACATGATTTTTGGGTAGGATTAGATTTTGATTAAAATGTATAATTAAATTAAAATAATAAATATGAGAGAATTAGGGAGAGCTCGCCACGTAAGATTTTTTATTAAATGGAGCATTCTGAGCGCTCCGCTTCTGCTTTAATATATATATAGATTTAATCCTATTTTATTAGTTTCGAGCTGAATTGGTCACTACACAAAACAAACACATTTGTGAAAGGGAAGTTGTATTCAGATAATGGAAACATCCCAGAATTTCTACTTTACCTAAGTTATATGCAAACTCTCATGTTATTTTGAAATGTGAATAATCATCCACAATGTATCATGCAATTTCAATAATATGGCATACCACTCAATAATTTACATGCAAGTCCGACTTCTCGGTGATCATACGCATCAATTTACTCACTACAATTGATTTTTGTATTGTGTTATTTCCCGATTCTGGTCTTTGGAGCTTACAAACACTAATCAAAGAGTGATACACTAATATTTTCTAAACACGCAGTATGATAAAAAAAACTACTCAATATTCCTAGGCCACGATTCCGATCTTCGGTTGACTAGGGTCATTGACTACAATTAAGTAAAATATCCAACGAAACCTGATTCTGATCTTCGTGGGATGGAATATCCTAGCCTGAAGGGTAATAAATTTAATCTTAAACTAAGTTCTTGTAGCATGCATATTTAAACTCTGAATAAACATATTCATGTGCATCCCTAGAATGATGGATGCAAGATACATTCGTCAATAAATCTTACACCAGTCATACGAAGTATATTCAAATAGTACGAATAAATATGGATGAAAATACTTTTAATTGAATAACATGAATCCGAGTTTACAATAACATAGGATCTGTAAGATCTTAGAATAGGGAGACCACTCACTACACATCATGGTAATACAATAACAATAATAATGAAAGTAAAACTAAAGTGGTAGAAGGAAGACTTAGTATCGTAATGCTCCAACTCTGACCGGCAGAATCCTGGGCTCCTACGTGTGCGAAGATGTAAAGAATGAGCCTTAGATCTTATATTTATAGCCGAGATTCAACTTATAATTATCTTGTAATTTGGGTAACTTTCGAAAGAAATATTATCGCCAAAAGAAGTCCGTAAGATCAAATTCGAATTTGCTTGTATTCAACTTATAATTATCTTGTAATTTGGATAACTTTCGAAAGAAATATTATCGCCAAAAGAAGTCCGGAAGATCAAATTCGAATTTGCTTGTTTCTGTGTCCGACACTTATCAGCACGATTCGGGTCGTGCTAGTTTTTTCTTGAGCACGATTCGGTCATGCTCTTTGTCGTCTTATGAGATGTGGCTCGAGACAGGTGGTGTCAATATATATACAGCTGGATCTGAGTCGAGCTGCAGGCTGTTGCTAGAGCAGGGTCTCACTCCGCTTTTTGTTATTTGCATAATGACTTCTGAAGTTGCATATTTTGACAGTTTGGCCCCTTGAATTTTAAAAAATTATAATTTAGGCCCTTAGAGTTTTGATTTTGACAAATAGGATCCCTAACTTTTACAAATTACAGAATAGTCATTCAAGTTTGGTCTTTTACAAATTGATCCATGTAGTTGACTTTTTATTCAATTTTGACCCAATTTGCATCTTTTCCGTTCTTTCCTCTTCTGAAGTCACTTTTCTTCATATTTAACTTATAAGAGATAAAATCAACTATAAATCACTCATAATTACTCAGAACCGACTCAAATATACTAAGTATAGATATCTAAAATAGGATAAATTATTACCCAATCAGAAATAAAACATGTACCTGCGCGCTAAGTGACAATTGTTTCATTACTTTTGCTCACATGCGCTTAAGGTGATTAGGACGCTTAAAAGCACTAAGTATTATGGAGTTGCAGATGAGTACGAGATGGATGTGTATAATAACACATGAGCTCCTGTATTTCATCCATGTCGCGTACTGGGAGTTAGGACCAAATCCGCCTCATCTCCCCAACTGTTAGTTTGAAAGACCACCTATCAGAGGCAGGATGACATGTAGAAGACATCATAATGAATTTCATGGGGTGGATAATAACAGTAGAGGTACTAGCAGCAGAATCTGCAAGGAAGTCGGTCACAGTCGTACCACTTGTCCAGAGCAAACATAGCTTTTATTTCATTGTATTTGAAGTATGTATTTGTACCCGAAACTTTGCAATAGAATTTGTGTGTTGATTGTTGACAATGTTATGAAATTTGTTTTGTTGATTATACAACAAGAACTTTAGACCGACAGAAAAGAAAAATATGTTTTCTAACATTACAAAAGCAATGGGCATGAACAAGCCTCTACCATTTTACAGTGGTCAGCTTCATTAATATGAAATGTCAAAATTATAACACATCTTTGTGTTTGTGATAAAAAAAAGAATAAAAGGATCTTCACCTTTACCAAGCGCGAAGCTTTCTTAAGGAACAGCGTTGATCATATCAATGAACTTCTTTTGAAGTCTTTCAAAAAGACGATAGACGATATGTATGCGGCTGACTGTGTAAGAATTCATGTGGCATGTTCCCCTTCTGAAAAGCGAAGATCCAAAAGAAGTTCGTTGATGATAAACGCGAAGAGGATAAAATTGATATAAAACTAAATGGTCATACAAATTTGATATTATACGATGAAAAAAGGTTAAATTTGAAGAAAAAATATCCCTTAATGTCTGCGCTTCCTCTAAACCTTCAAACTCAGCGTCCCCGCTAACAAGAGACCAGACTTTTCCCTTTTTTATGCAAATCAACACTTAGGAAAGATTCAAACTGTGTAATCATAAACAAAAAAACCTTTATTTTTCAATTTTGTTGTGAAATGAAGCTAATAACGACAATCGTAAATAGATTAGGGCTCTAATTCATTGATCAGCGATGATGAATATCCAGCTACCAATCCACAACCTCGCTCTACCTTAATGATTCATGTTCTACGAATGACATCCTAAATTGTGACCAACACGATCAACTTAGCCAACATTCCCCCGACTGAAACTTACCAACCCTTCAAACCCCTTATCCCAATCTGGCAAATAACGGATCTCGGGATTTGGCCACCAACCTCATGGCCCCTTTGTCTTCTCGCATTCTAATGCTTTGTCATTTGTTTCACCGAACGTATCATGCCAGAAAAAGAGAGAGAGCATGACTGATCATGAGAATACCTTATTGATTTCGTGATTAGTTTATGGTTGAGTGTGATATGTCTCAGGTACGTAAAATTCGATCATAATTTAAATATTTGACTTTGAGTACCTAAACAAGTGTTTCTACATCGATGTTTTTATAACGTGTAGTTGTGACTTTAAAATTCATAAGAGTTTGATTTCGCAATCACATAAAATAACACAGAGGCATGCAAACATATACTTTTAGTTCTTCGTGGTTAGACATGATCATCGGGTTTTAAATAGAGTCATACAAAAAATTCAAACATTGACTCCATTCACCGTCATCTTTTCTCTAAATCTAAACTTTACATTTTTTGTCTCAATATTTTTTAATATCTCTTGAATCAAAAATTCAACCCTGAATCCTAAATGTTTCAACTTTCAAAGTTCCAACAAAGTCCATATGATAATAAATGTAATACGCTTATTATATAGTAATAATAATATAGTACGTAGTTTTAATATGGCAGTGATATACGTGAAATTATTTTTACTCACCTCCTGTGAGCAATCTCAAAAATCATCTTAAGCATACAAATTAAGCAATAACAATGCTCACTTATCATCTACAAATAAGCCTGAAATCCTCAAATCTAATTCACCTTCTAAATGTTTCAACTTTAATTCAAATTATTTTGTGACTTAGGCTGAATCAAGATCCGAAACTTATATTATTAGAAAGCTTTTTATATGTCTAGAATAACTTAGAATTCGAAATCACTTCAAACCAGTTATGAAAACTCAACTGAGAGTTATAACAAAATTAGCAGACAGAATTGCTTTTAACTAAAATGACGAAGCTTACCTCTTGAATATGAATTGATCTGATGATGTTTTCATACAAGACAAACCACACGCTATTATTTGCTTCTCGTTAGAAAACTAGTAGTTTGTCAACAAAAGAGTTTCTTAGGCGTTTAATTAGGAATTGAAGGAGACATGAGAAGAAAATAGGATTGAAGGAAAGACAAATGATGCCACCATTCATTACATGCAAGCTCGTAGAAATTAATTTGTTCATTATCTATAAAACCTAAGCCTTTGTACGTGTTGTAAATAAAGAGATGAGGGTGTATTGAGAGAGGTTTTACTAAAAAAATTGTCTTTTTACAACATGTACAAAGCCTTTGGTGCTCATAATTATTAAAAAATGTACAAAATCCAATTAGGTTATACTAAAAAAATTGTCTTTTTTTATTTTGTGGAAGTACAAACACTACTTTATCAGACCGGTCATTAGTTCGGGCCGTGGGGAGAGAATTTTTTTTACATTTCTCAACGAACATTTTATGTGCACTCGGACTCATTTTATGTGAGAAATGAGACTGTTTGATTTCAATATACTTGTTAGCTCCTATGATGAAACACCGGGGGTTCTTAATGCAATAGTTGATTTTTTGTACATATAAACTATTGTGCTTTATGTTTTGGATATTTCAATATCCGTCAAAATCATACTACTTTATAATTTGTGATAGTTATAACAATTACTCCACTTCTACTATGGGCGGATCCAAAAAAGATATTCAGAGGGGTCAATTATCAACTATTGATTCTCTGTAGGTATATATATATAAGATATATTTTATATTTAACAGAGATCATTTTGATTTTAAGAGGATTAACTATAACTTTTTTTGAATTTCATAACCTAAAATACAACGTATAATGATAAGGAAATTTTTTGTTGAGCGGGGTCATCTGACCCCACTTACCAAACCATGCATTGGCCACTAGTCTTCAACCATGTACAATTTATTGCTTTTTATGATCATGATTCATGAAATTATTTCTATCTAAAATATAAATCATAGTTTGTTGATGTACTCTTTCATGTCTTCGTATCTCCAGTTCAATCATGATCTAGATAACATGTTAAACAAAAATTAACAGTGTGTTTGGTTTAAAGTGTGTTTGGTTTAGAAAAAATCTGATGGAACAAAAATTTGAGGGAAAACGAAATTTATAATGGATTCTATTTTATTTTTCTTTGTTTGATTCAAATGGAAAATTTGAAGAAAAATTTTAAAACTCCTTTTATTTTACTTTTCCCTCTAATTTTCCATCCAATTTTTTTCCACAAATTTTCCCTAAACCAAACAAAAAAATTCTTCCAACTTTCCTTCAAATTTTTCTTTCCACCAAATTTTTCTAAACCATGCACACCCTTAAGCAAAGATGCAAAGATCAGAGATCTTTAGTTTCCATAGGCTGCAAGTCTCTACTAAGGCTTTGTTCCCGAGTTTATGAGAGAATTACGAGGGAAAGGAAAAATATATAATATAATTACACTAAATTACTCTTGAATTAAGTAGGAGGGTAGAATAAAATGAATGTAAAATTGTTACTTTACCCTATTTACTTCCCTTCCCATCCAAATTCCTCCAATTTGGGAGGAGAAGAAATGGCCTTCAAATACCCCCAAATCCCTCCAAATTCCCTCCATTAAAAAAACTCGGACACGCATATATTTCCTTCAAATCTCTCTATTTTTTCTCTTTTCTTCCCTTAATTGAACTTAAGAACAATACCTTAATTAGTGACATGGAATGGTGGATGAAATGAGACAGATCGGCTAAATCATTCCACTTTTAAAAAAATACAATTAACGACCATCAATTTTAGTCACAAAATAATCGTTATAGTGGCCGAGAAAGAGGTGGCCATCGACTTAGTGATCGAAAAGAGAAATGGGAAAGATGACAAGAAATTGTAGGTCATGAGATCCGACCAAATTGGTGACCACATCTCCCATCAAAATTAGCAATGGACCTCTCCCACAGCTTCACAGCCAATTTTATCACGTTTTTTTTTCTTTTCGTAGTAATTTTTTTTATGGCTCATCACTGTAGTACAATTTACGCGCACCTCCAACATATTTAATATATGTGATGCTATCAATACTTGAACTCAGAATTTTAAATTATTAAATAATACTCGGAACCAATATGCCAACAGTTTGTTGTTATCCATAATTGATTAAATGTGTTGAAATGTGAGTTCAAGCTTGTTCTAATTCGGTTCTTTAATACAGCAAATTAAAAACAGATAATTTTAGCTAAAACCAAATAATGTTAGCCGGTATTGAATATTAAAATACTAATACATGTGTAAATTAAATCATAATTTCATTATTATTTTAATTATTTGACACATGTAAATATTTGATTGGTCAAAATGAAGCAGTTTTGATATTACTTTTATTGCTTGTTGTTCCGAATCCTATTCCTTAACAATAATAATTCTATAATGACAGAGGCTGGAATAATCCAACTCTTCCCCTTTTAAAATATATGTTAAACCAATTATCACTTGGCACATTTTACTTGCTACATTTTTACACTGTTAACATTAATTAATATAAAATACTCCCTCCGTCCTCATATATCAGATTATGAAGATATTAATACTAGCAGTTGAATAAATAAATAGGTAGGTGGTTAATATTTAAAAAAAATTATACAGTAAGTAAAATTGGTAAATTATTACTGATGAAGAATGATTTTGTATTGATTATGATAATGAAGTGATTAATGTTTAATGTTTTAAGATAATTTTTGATATTAAATATGCATTAAAAATTATTAAGTGAACAGTAAAAATGGACAAATAAATTCGGTTTAGTGACATATAAAAAAAACAGAGAGTGTAGTATAAAAACCAGTATCCTGACCAACCGATTTAAACGAGGTTAATCTTATTTGATCGTCGGTCCACTTTTATTATTTTTGTAACTACTGTATATATATTTTACACACTTTTTCAGGGCTTATTAGCAAAGCTATACTAGCAAGTAGGCATGATTTTTATCAATGAGCTGACAAATTTTTGGGCCTGGCAAATACACCTACCTTAGATGCCAGAGAGGAACAATGATATCTACCAATAGAGTCTTGATTTTTTTTTTCTTCTTCTAACACTTACCATTGCTTTTTCTCTTTTAGGCATGAGCAAAAATAATGATGCATACCATTGCATGAGGCCATGCAGCAATTACAGTCAAAAGATTATGAAAAGTGTTGTGAATGATGGAGTTCAAACCTTGAGCCCCATGAAGATAAAGCATAAAGCCATGATGATGATCTAGTTGTAGTGGGACTCAATCTTCTATATTCCTAATTGGTACCTTAAAAAGGAACAAAGGGAACAATGGAACTTATAGATAGGGTGAAGTTCATGTTAAAATAAGTCTTAAATGGAAAATGTGTATGTATCAATAGAGTTAGAAAAAGTTTACATAAAAAATATTAATATTAATTCTTGAACAAATAGGTATATAATGCATTTTTTTAAATTTCGTGCAAAGTGCAGAATATGATGTGTTATTATTATTAGTGTTGAAGGAATATTTTTTTTGGATTATGACAATTAAGTAATTAATTCCTGTTGTTTATCATATTAAATGTGAGTTGAAATTATTAAGTGATAAAGTGAAAGTGGACAAATAGATGTAACTTAAGTGGCAAATAAAAGAGGATACATGGAGTAATCTAACACATATTTGTCCACTTTTACTTGTCATTTAATAGTTCAAATAATGCACATTTAATATTGTCATCTATCTTAAAAAAATAAGAAATTGATTACTTCATCATCATAATTCATAAATAAATCATTCTACACTAGCAATAACACATCACATTCTATCTTTTATATGAAATTTAAAAATATATATTAAATATTGATCTATTGAATTTGTTCAATCATCAATATTAATATCTTCTTAATCTACTCTTTTAATCTTAAATGACTAGTAGAGGAGGGATCGAGTAAGTGACAGATGAAAGCTGATAATGAAAGTAATTATTAATTAATGGTTATATTTGGGCAAAAGACCTGCTACTTGATCTTTTATGATATGCTAGTTAGCAACTAGCAACACCCAACACGTCTGATTGTTGACTGAGAAGAAAACAAATCAAGACTATGATTGGAAAATAGGAATCCGATTAATTGCGAACAATTTCATACGGAATCAACCAAATAATGAGGAACATTGTCATGTGAGTGGTAGGGTTTGTCCTTGATATGATGAGTTGTCTCTTCTTCATTATACTATACACATGTATAATACGAAGCTTCTGATTAAATAGCTTTTCATTTTATACTAAATAGAAAATTGTCACAGAGATCAGACTTGTGTGTAACTTGAATTAGAAAAGTATTTTAACATAACTATTATTTTAATATAAATGTTAATATGTACATATTTAAACAATATAAATATTATCTAAACATGTGTAAAAGCAAATCAAATGACATAAAAGTAAACCAAATTCGATATATCTAACATCACTCTTGTTAATATTAGCCGATGTTTGGTTGTGGCTACCCATGTCACGAATCCCGACCATGCGTCATTCAAGCATATGTGTGTGTTAGTTAACCCTAGCCCTTTTGCAATTATGGTTTATTTCTTTTCTAATGATAGTGGAGATTTTTTTGAAGGCGGACAAATTTCAAGGTTGAAACATTTTAGACAGTGCTTTTTGAGTCATAAGTGTGTTCTAAAGAGTATATTTTAGATACTATTTTTCGGTGATAAGTGTTGTGTAGAATATATACATTAATTAAAATGTGTTGATTTAATGGTGTTGGATGTTGTCTAACAACCTCAAATTATAAATTCACAAAATATATAACTGGTAGATAATAAGCATCATCTACACTTTAGACGACACTAATTACCCATAAACACAATACATGTTAATTTTAATTATTTTTGCCAGAGATCTTCTCTTATACTCATATCGACTTCTAATTAATTATTATTTTTCAATTCTCTGAAACTCAGATGGATTTGATTTTTTAATCAAATCTGTTCATATTATATATGTATATTTAATGCCCAAACATAACTCGAACCCCAGATATATAATCGACCAAAAATCTTTATGATTCTGCACCAACTAATTCTAGCTATCATACACATACCTAAAATTTATTGTTGCGAATGCGAAATCATTGATGATACGTAAAATACTAAAGGTTGGCTAGGAGGACATATGACAGATCTTGTTTGGTTTCTATATGATCAATATAACAAGCGGCCGGACATCAACATAAACAAAAACAGTAATCTGCCCCCATTAATTTCCACTCAAATTTCTCAGACAAAACACACACCATATGGAAGGGCAGGATGATCCATCTGCACAGATCAATTATTATGTGACAACCCATAAGCCATACAATATGTATACAGACACACACCTTCAATGTCCTCTAGTGAAGCCATTATTATCCCACAACCATTTTTTATTTGGCTTCATACATACTTCAACATTATTAAATCTATAGCTTGGCCCCAGGAATATATATAATGAAATCACATAATAAAATGTCACACACTCTAATAAAAAAAACTCAGAATTTTGAAAAAGTAAATGATAAAAAAAACCTACAAAAAAACTCAATCTCGTGCTACCACAATTAAGTCAGATGAATATGGTATGCTTTCTGAAAAAAATTTAATTCTGAAAAGTTAATATTATTATGTTCTTCAATATTATTGAAATCCTAGCTGTATATGCGCGTACAATTTTTATTTTTACTGTATAAAAATCCATATAGATGTAACATGGTGATGTATGAGTTTCAATGACAAGGTATATTTTACTAATGGTGTATATGAAATTGAGTAGTACAAGATTAAATCTTATCTTTAGCAGCAGCAGCAGCAGCAGCAATGGACGAGTTTTTACAATGAGCAATGGCAGCTTGAATGGCTGCCTGCAACTCCTCCATGGTGCTATCACTGTTACAAGAGCTGCTGCTGTTGCTGTTGTTACTTCTAGCAGAAGCTTCCAAGAACATCCCACTGTTGGTGGGAGAAGTCCTCATGGAAGCTGGAGCGGAAAACCTACCTCTGAGGACTTGATGATCAGCTCGTTGCTTGTTGCTGAGGTTGCCGGAGTATGAAAAGGTCTGGCCCCTCGTCATCTGATGGACGCCGCTTTCTCGCCGGCTGGTGATGGAGTTGGAGCTGCCTGGCTTGAAAACGAGGAGGGGGCGGACGAGCTTCGCGTATCGCTTGATGGCATTGCTCAGGTCAAACTTGGTCTTGTTGAGGTTGGTGTTCTTGGGATGGTGTTGGTTTGTAGGGTTGTCATGGTGCGGTTTTGATGACATGTTCTCGTAGGTTTCTTGTCTTTCCGGCGACTTTCTCGACTTTGCGGTTGTGGCGTGGTTGCGGAAGAGTGAGAAGGATCTTGATTTGGGCTTGTCTATGCTGCTGTCCAAAGCTCTATCTTGTGCACTGTGATCCACGGAGGAGGAGGAGGAGTCATTAGATGGGTTTAGGGTTGAGAAGCTTGTGATGGGGAGGGTGAAGCTGTCTAGAGAGTTGGTGGAGGAGCGAGGAGAGACGGAGAGGTGTCCGCCTGAGAGGAGGTGGAGAGGCAGAAGATGGCCGTGGAAGAAGATCTCATCCGCCGGAGACAAGTCAATGGCTGTGGCTGCGGCTGAGATTGAGGAGGTGTGGGTGAGGCCGCTACTCTCTCTAGAAACATCATTCTTGTAATAAGCTGCGGAGGAGATGGGGGAAGGTGAAGTATAGAGAGAGCAAACTGTGAATGAGAATTCATGAGACGGGGAGGAGGATAAGGAGCCCCGCGATGAGCCGCCGCGGCTCGGCTGCGGCGGCTCATCTGCACGGTGGTTGTACTCAAATGCTTCTTGCTCTTCCTCTTCTTGTTCTCCATGCCTGCTTGTCTTGATCTGTTTTAGGTTGTTGGATTGCTCTAAAATGTTGTAGGGGTTTGGTAGAGGAGCGGGTTGGGTGGCAGCTGCCATGTGTGGAAGATAATGAGAGATGAAGAACTTCTCTGGACTAGATAGCAAAATGGAGTACAAGATAGTTATGTGTGTTGGGGGTGAGATTGAATCTGTGGAAAGAAACCTCCACAAGTCTCTCTTCTTGGGTTTTTCATCTTTGTACATGTGATCAACTTTTGTATGGTTTACATTTTGTTGACCAATCTTGACTCTACTTCCTCTTTAAAGGTCTACATATACCAAATTTCAGTTAAGACCAATTTCACAACTCCCAACTATATACATATTTTTGTAAAAAAACCGATAAATCAATGAAAATAATTAAATTGAACTAAATTTGTAGGTTCAGTTAGATTAGATTGAAACTAGTGATTTGGTTCGATTTTAAAAAATGTAAACCGATGGTGAATTATTTGGTTTGAATTTTTATAAAAAAACGAAACAAATCGTTAAACCTCTTTTATTTTATTTTATTTCAATTTTACCCTTTTATCTTGTATTTTGAAAAGCGCGGTTCAATTGAAATACATTATCTCATTTAATTACTTTTTTTTTAATTGTTATCACATATATGTACATTCAGTATTGAGTGACGATATCAACATCAAAGTATTCAACAGTATTTTTTGTACATTATTAAGGCCGCATAATAAACTTGTATAATTATGTCGACTAGTCGAATGATTTTGGCATGATAACAAGCTACTTTAAGATGATATGGAGAATAATAGAGGAGATGAGAGGGTGCTGTAGGCATCAAAAAATTAGACGTGATGATGGATTTATCATTTGTTTGAAATTTTTTTTACTATTCAACGCACCGTGTGACGTCTTTCCCTCGGTAGTGTCCACTGCCACGTAGTGGATACAGTCCACCCAATAATCACTCAGCTAGAGAAATTCTTTAATGAACTGTGGTGGACACCACCACGGAAAATCGTCACATAGTACGTTGAAAAATCAAAATTACGCGTGGTCATTTACCATTGATTTGAAATATATTTTTTTAACTTTTCAACGCATCACGTCACGTATTTTCATTGATACAGTTCATCCAAAAATCACTCAGCAAATTAGGAGATCAGTCTAATCTGTATGAAATGTGTAGCTGTGTGTGTGTTGGATGGGTGGGGTCAATATTGTCAATTTCAAAACCAATTAATTGAATGAAATTATTGTTAATTTAGGTTATTGAAGATGGAGACTAATCTTTGATTTTGGGCAACAACTAGCTAAAGATGACAAAGGTTCACAAAATTCCAAAATTTCGGAAAAGAGAGTTGTTTTTTCTTCTAGCTAGTTTGAAATAGGAAAATTTTAAAATGAACATAGTGTGCTCATAAATTTGATACATTGAAAAATTAAATATGTAATAACATCATGAACCTATAGTGATCTCACACACGTTCGAATGTGTGCGTTATAATTTACATTTAATTAAAAAATTTAAAAAATATATCATGAAAAGAATATTTAAATTATTCAATATGTAACACGATCAAATATTAATTGATTGCGTACATATCTACACAGCAGATTGAGTTTGGCTCATGGCAATTCAAACAATTATTTAATTCAACTCAATTCCATTTTAGTTGGAAAAATTTGCTAGTAGTAATATTTTGCCTCTTAATTTTTTCTCTGTTAGGTTTTGCTTTGGGTAGGGTAGACTCAAATCTATACTCGTCCAGACTCGCTTTGCTAAAAAAAAATTATGACAATAAATTTAGAATATTTTCCAAAAAAAATGAAATTCTATTATTATTATTAATTTTCAAACAATTCTCAAACTATTAAATCAATACCTTATTGCGAAATTTCATCAACTATACACTAAATTAAAGATAAATTTTCATATTCGACCATTCTTCTACTGTATAATAATGTCGGCTGACATTTTTATTCACTCCTATGAGTCCTATCCTATCCATCACTCACACGTCACATTTCCATTTGTATTAAAATTATTAATATTCACCAATTGTTGTGAAACCAAAAATGATTATACAATATATATAACCGATTAGAGTCAGGCAGCATAAATTATCAATAACAATCATACTATTTGTTTATAAATAAATTTTTCTGTAAAATTTATCAATATTCATCAATATTATTGCTTGTTGTTCAATAACAAAAATTAAGAATAGATATAGAAATTAATCCAATTTGCAAGTCGGGAATTTATGCCAAAGTGATGTTGGGTTGGTCCCACACACGTTCGTGTGCATTTTAAGCATCACACGATCACGTTGAGTTGGTAAAAAAATTAGAGGAAAGAAGATGTTTATTTTTAAAAAAAATAAAAATGAAAATTAAATTATCGCGTCTTATTTAATTTCGGTTTGAATTATTATATTTTTTAGGAAAAAAATTCTAAAAGGGTCTCTGGACTATCACCGCTTATCCAATTACGATCAGAACTATCATGATTTTCAAAAAGAATGCGATGAAAAAAAATTGGACTGATTTTCTAAAATAAAATTCACTATTATATTACAAAACTAATATTATTATAAGACTTAGATTTACGTGTGAAAATTACGTCGTTTGGTTATAAAAAAAGTCATTTTATTTATGTGCGCAAAACGATATAGTTTATTTTTAAAAATGCCCTTTCTTCAAGTTTTGATATCCATTCTACCCTACCAATCATTTTAATTTCCGATCTACCCTTTTTGAATAAAACCGCAGTTGTGAACCGCGGTTTTGTTTAACAAAATCGTAGTTTCAAACCGATGATTATTCAAAATAATAAAACCGCAGTTTTAAACTGCATTTTTTCTTAAAAAAAACCGCGGTACATAACTGCGGTTTTTATGTATTCTAAACCGATGTTTTTATTGAAAATAAAATCGCGATTTGAAACTGCGATTTTCTCAAACAAAACCGCGGTTCACAACTGCGGTTTTATTCAAGTAGGGTAGATTGACAATTAAAATGAATGGTAAGGTAGAATGGAAATGAAAATTTGAAGAAAAGGTAGTTTAAAAAAAAATCAATGGAAACAGAATTATCAACGAAAATGATAATGATAGTGGGAGTGGGAGTGAAACCAACGGCGGGAAGTTGTGATAATGTGAACTTGTCTGAAGCCTGCGAAAGGAACGATTTAGTGACGTCAATCTTCTCCGCCGCGAGGGGTTAGAAGGTAGAAATTTGTGACAGAAGATCACCGTGGATGAGGAGGTTGTCGTAGCCAGAGAAGATGGGATTTTTTTTTGGGGTTCATTTGTTTTTTGTTTTTTTTAAACAGATTTTTCACCTTATTTAGTAAATGCGATAGTTCAGACTCCAATTAAATAGGACGGGATAGTTAACAATCTCTTTTAAATTTTTTCCCCTTATTTTAATATTTAAAATTTAGAATTTGATGGGTGAGAAAATATGGGACGATGACGATAAGATCAACCTCTCAATCATCCATGAATTATTACATATTTTTGGAGCACAAACGTTGCCATCAATCTCTCAACAATTGCATTTCCTTCGAATTCTGAGTTTCTTCCACAAATGAATTATGGGATTTGTTAAAAAAATACAGTGTTTATTTTTTTTATTGTGTTCATGTACCAAATTCGTTCAATATAATTAATCTTAATTTGTCCAAACCAATAAAGTTTTGAAATTATTTTTTTTTTTGAAAAATATGCTTAAAAGTATCGATAATCTTATGAAGATACGATTTTTAAATTTTTAGAGGGCATGAGATAGATTATGAAAAGATCAACACAATTTTCATATGCACTTTTTCTAATGGATTTACTCTTTTTGGTAGCATGTACTAATAACGGAATAATATAATTAATATCATTATAAGATGTTTGACATAAATTTGATTTTTTTATCAAATTTGGACTTTTTTCTTTATTTTTTATCATTTGTGAATTCACACTTGATTTTTTTTTCATACTAATTGAAACTCTAAAAATATCGTATCGTCTTCATCCGCTCCATTTTTATGGACATGTAATTTTTGCTGTTCGAAATTGTGAAAAAGTTTTATATGATTTTCGCAGTTGCAAACATGCGATACTCCCTATTAATAACTCTTTCAAATTAAATGATATTATTAGTACTGAAATTAATAATACACTCTACACCAAACATAACCTTAGTATGTTTCTTATTTTCTACTATGTCGGTTACTCATATGCTTGAATATATAGGGTTTGAATCAATGTCTTACTCATGGTTTGATTTTTCAAATGAAGGCATACAAATAATTAATAATCACAGGGTCATCAAAAGCAAGCACCTTAACTGGACGGAGCATTTGGCATTCCATATGAACATGATGATTTTATACAAGAGCGATGAAGAGAAGTTTTCCGTTGAAGGCCCCCCCTGCAATAATTCTCAGGGAAATCCCAAACCATGGCAGATATTTCGGCAAGCCGTTCATACAAAGACGTTCACTATCATTTCCGTAAAGTAGAGGAGTACACAGTCTTTCCGATTGCACGATACTATTACATGGATCGCTCACAGTCCTGTCAGTTCAACGTAATATTAAAACAATATATGGCGAATTACCTCAAAGGCATTTTTCTGTACACATTTGTGAGAAGGTTATACTCTGAATCTTCTGTAGAGAATTTCGATGATCCTACAGGAGGTTACTCAGTTCAGTTGTCAGTCTGATAATCAAATCCCTAGAGGCGAGTGTAACTGTATAAGTGGATCTCCTACAATCCTCCAACTACACAAACCACCAGCCAGGCGAAGGAACCAGGTTGCAAAATGTGTTTTTGATCTCAGACAGCAATGGTTAGTCCTTTGCACGTTGCCAGTGTAGTGGAGTAAGATTCATCAGTCACTGTCATCACTATGATATCTTTCTGTAATTTCGGTTACAGAAAAAGAATAATGTTAAGATGAATTAGAAATAGTTGATGTGATTAAATGTGTCAGAATGTTTTACCAGGTCCTGACGGTCTTTTCCCTTCCATGGCGTCTTTCTTATCCTGGCAGGTTGCACAAAGAAATGGGCCATCCCAAGGTCGTGTCTTGTCTGGATTTGACGAGCTAGCGTGTACGGAAATACCCTCTCCAGGTTTCATCTCCACTTGGCAGACCGCACACATAAATAACTTAAACATGTTGCACAGAGGGTATTTTGTATCCAACCTGAAAACAAGCGATCCAGGTCGAAATACCTTTTATGGGGTGCTGTACAGCCGACACACTATCATGAAAGCAGTAGCATACAGGCATTTTCACTATTCCTCAGTATTATTCAAAGTCTTTCTATTTTTATGTTATTTAAGAAAATGAGATCATTTCAAAGTGTAGTTTCACAGCGTTCAATATTTAAAAACTTTAGCGCTCGCTTGACAGGTCTGGAGTTAACCCTCAAAAGTCAAGTTTTAGGCCAAAAACACGCCTCAAAGATCTGGTTTTGGGCCAAAAATATGCCTCAAACATTGACATGCTTGTGCACATTTTCAGCCCCGAAATTTTCCTAATTATCGTTTGCAATACAAAGCTACCTTTCTGAAAGCATTGCGGATCCTTCCTCAAAAAGCTCCTCCACGATATCTGCCTCATAGTATTCTTTCTCCATTTCTGACGATGCCTCGGTAGACTTCTTCCGAAACATGGATTTAAATACACCTTTGACCTGTTTCTTTGGTGGAGGCAATAGAGCAGGATCCTTCTCTGGTGGTACAATATCAATTACCATGCAGGTGGTATCATCTCTTAGTCCCTTGGACTGCACAGCTTCCTGACAAAAAAAATACAACGAGCCCGGTTTCATTTAAGGTTAATTAGTAGATTATCAGGATCAGAAGCTGTCGGAATACCTTGACCACTTGTTCCGCTGCAGCCTCAGGTGGCATTCCACGACAACAGTCAAAAGCCTTCTCTGGAGTTATAGCATCCCAGACACCATCACTAGAAACAATAAGTCTACCACCAGCAGTTGAGAGCTGCACATTAACAAAAGCAATACGATCAATACAAGTATCTTTAGCTCAATACCAAATCATAGATAAGCTTCTCTGATATATATACCTTTACATAAAAAGGTAAAGGCAACAATGCTATTGAGCATGGGCGGAGGGATACAATGGAGGGACATCAAGATAAGATTTCCAAAGCAGTATACAATGATGCAGAGCAAGAAATTGGCACACTGACCTTTATTTGCTTCACGTAAGGAACAGGAACGATAAATTCACCAACATCCATATCGCCTAGAGAACGTGAAAGGCACAATCCACCAGGCCAACATCTCAAAGGACCAATCTGTGGTGAAATGAACTTATATCAGACTACCCCAAGCGATGAAAAATAAGCCACGGTATTATATTTTCTCATTGTAAAGAGTGGATGTTGCTGACAATTTCATTATCTTGCATTCTACTTCATACAGATATGATTTACAATTGCTGCTATTTTTTTAGTTTGTGTTGATTATCCATTATGATTTACAGATCAATATACCTCAGAACCACCTCCGGCATTTAGTCTCCCGACCTCTCCTCCACTTGCAGTAATACGGTTCCTCCTGCGCACCATGAGATGGTGAGCGAATTGTGATAGGATTATGCTCAGTGAAGGCACCAAAAATAGTTCAATTCAGTAACTTACTCCTCTTCGTTGACATCTAATCTGTGGTCTGCTGACAGGTAATAGATTCCACCTTCAGCGGCTTCAAGTACACATCTTGAATCACCAACGGATGCTACGGTAATAACCCATCCTTCAATAATTACAAATGTAACAGTTGTCCCTGACTTTTTAGCTGAAATGATATAATAGAATAGGCAAACATAAGAATATTAGAACTGATACCACATAGAGAAGAATGTAATGCATTCAAAAGTTCTGAGAGTGAGACCAGTAAATATGTTTCAAACAACATCCTCCACGACGACTGGACAAGATTACCTATCTCCTGAAAGTCTTTGTCGGTTTTAACAAATCCTGCTACCAACGCACGCGGTAAAGCTGCCATCCATTCCTCTCTATTCAGATCAGGGGGAATGGCACCAATAACATTATTTAATAGATTCTCTTTACTGTATATGGCAGCCCCTGGTCCATTATGTCCATCAAATATCTGGAACACAAGGTATATGTATAAGGAAGCTTACACAACAGGTACTTCTCAATAAGCACACATATTACAGATGATATTGTAGGTTCTCGCCCATCAGACATGAGCCCTAATTTCCAGTCATTAAAATCAACAGTTAACGAGTAACTACAAGATGAGCCTCTTCCTACTAACTGGAAAAATGAATACTCTTATGTTAGATCTTGGGAAAGAGACTAGACCGAAAGGTGCAGACTCGTGGAAAAGTGCACAAGAACACAGACAAAATGAATGTTTTGCTGATATAAACACAGATTTTTTAGATTGTTAATGACACCATAACACATATTCAATTTAAAGCAATGCATAACAGAAGCCCCATTAAGAGAACTGAAGCAGAACCAAATGCATACCGCAAACACAGAATAAGAAGTAATGCCATCTGTAGCCAGTCGCTGACATTCCGTCTTATGAAATGTAAAGTCCTCTCCCTTCTTACTCTGATTTGCTTCGCCATGTGTAATTTCTGGTTTCTCAATCTTCCCGTTGGCCAATTCACGACTAAGTAACACCGAAAGCGGCACTGGCTGATGATCCCCCCTTGAGGACATATTTCACAACCCTCACCAACCAAAAGACTCCTCAAAACTCACCTCCTCCAATCATCCCAGATTCCGACACTCCGCTCCTAAACCACCACAACAACATTATCAGAATCCACAAATTCATAATCCAGCCACCACAATGCACCACATAAGTAAAATCGAATTGCTAAAATCAACATGAACATAGAAAACCAAAACAGAGAAGAAAACCTATAAATCAAAACCTTTAAACAAACATGAATCGAAATCATCTATCACCTGTCAACAAAATTTCACCAGGCACAATTCAGCAACCACATTGCTTCAAGCCTAACCAAATCCACACATCAATAGAAAACATCAAAATTTCAAACAACCACATCTGAAACGCTCATTATCACCATTTTTATCTACAAAAATCGCCAATGTGATCCAATGGCGCCACACAAAAAATCTCAAAACACGCGAAAACCAACCCCGTAAGAATTCACAGAAAATCAAAATCAAACACTCACGATGACAATTGAGGCCGCGCAGGCGACGAAGCTACGACGACAATGTGCGGCGCAATGCTTCGGCTGAGGAACGCGGATTCCGGCGATGTGCAGGAATTTCTTCCATTTGCGATTTTCTTCTGAGAAAATGGAGAGACGCGGAATTGAAGGCATTGGTCTGATCCGATTTTATAATATTCATTTTTTTATATACGAATTGATTTATTTACTTTTATTTAGTTTGCTCAAAACTTTATAATTCTAATGTATGAAAATTGGAACAAAGTTTTTTAATCTGTTGTCGTTTTATAATCCCATTAGGATGCGCATGGCTCTTCCCAATCTCGCACATAAAATAGCATAATCAAAATTTTAATTGAATTCAGAAATAATAAAAAATTAAAAATTTAATTTAAATTATGAATATAATTATTAATTTTTACCAAGACTGTCCCAGTTGCACCCTGAAGAACCACCACTGCTCCCACGGCCAACTGCTTTTGCACCCCAGGTGTCCTACGCATCACTCTACTCGCCCAGACTCTTCTCTCTACAGCCCTGCTCACAATACGTTGGGTAGAGAGATAGAACTTCACAATCAAGATGGAGAACCTGCTCAAGAATCTTAACACTCTCTCTAATGTCGTCTTCATGGACACCGAATACTCATGCGTCATCTACTCATCCAGCCACGTCCAATAGCACCATCCTTTGGGCGAATATCAGCTGATGAAGGCCAATGCCGACGTGTTGGGACTCATCCAGGTGGGCTTCACTCTTTCAACTCCGTCGGCAACTTGGTGACTTTGGGGCTTAAGAATGACTCAAAAACTACAGAAATTACTTTTGAGATGTCAATGGATTCCAATGCATATGACTGTTGGATTTCCACTTTCCACTTTCTCAAAACCTTAATCTAGTACTACAGTGGAGTGTGTGGGTGACGACTGCTCACCTTAGTTTTGATTGAGAGTCAAAGTTTTTGGATAAAAACTATAGAGACTGATGCATGGATAGGTTGCTTTTCAAGCTTTTACAGATGGAAAAAGAGTTCTCATCATGTTGAACTTGGTACCCGCTCACCATCTTATACCAGTCGAGCACAATAGCTGCGTGATGGGATGACGAGAGAGTTCCAGGTCGAGGACTTGATGGGATGATCCTCAGTCCTCACCTGCAGCAGAACGAAGGAAATCTGATTACCAAGCACAAAGCTACATGTTCAATGGTAAGTACTG
>NQLW01000011.1:9425917-9456592 GCA_002312845.1 Kalanchoe fedtschenkoi
TGTGTTTGTTTGACTCCATCTCCATAATTAACTAGTAGGACCATTTTGATGATGTTTGTTAGTCGTTGAACATGTCCAAAATCAAACCCAACCATCTTTCTAGCCAGCCAGCCTTGATCACATCTTACCACTAATTAATCATCAACACGCAATATACACGAGCGAGAGTCTGTTAAAGCAATTAATTACTTAAAACATCATCTTAATTATTAGCTGCTTCCTGCCACACATGGATAACAGCAGTAAGCCTTTTTGATTAAAAATCTCCAGCTTTGACCTCAACATCACCAAACAATGAATGACAGAGCCCAAACCATGACAAGATACTACTCAGAGAAATTGCTACCAAAACCCTTGGAATTTTTCTAACCAGAAAGATGGATGAAAATTGAATAAAGGGTGTGCCAAACTGGACCCAGCAAAGCCAAAAATTGAATAACAATGACACGGTTAATCATTAATGCACATGAAACGTAGGGCTGTAAACGAGCCGAATTGAATTGACTATTAAAATGTTCATGTTCGTTCATTTAAAATTTCACGAGTATGGATTCGAACTGAGTATTAAAGAGATTTTAAAATATATGTTCAAACTCGGCTCGTGTAATTTTGACGAGTTCGAGCCAAGCTCGAGCATTACTCGACCATTTGGATTAAATACAATATAAAATTCAATGTATACGATAAACGAGCTTTTAAACGAGTTTTAAAAGAGCTACTCGTTAAAGAATCTCACTTTATTGATCAATAACTTTGTAAATTTATAAAAAAATTCGTAATCGAGTTTAACTGAGTTATAAATGAGTTTAAATCGAGCTTATAAATGAGTCGAATATCTCATTTTTCATTTTAGGCTCAAATGATAGACATAAGTTACTTTCATTTCATTTACGTTAGATGGAATTCATGTCAATCATTGCAGTCATCTTCAGTACTTACTCTTGTTATGATAAAGTTACATGTTTAAATTTAAGTTACACACCAACCCAAGTTAGCAAGTTCTCTATCTTTTCAATAGAGTTATTGAGCTTCTTATTGAGCTTGTTCGTTAATATAAACAAGCCGAGCACCCTCTTACTCTTGTTCGGCTCATTTATTAAACAAGGTTATAATTGTTGTTCGTGATCGATTCATTTAATAACAAACAAACTTTGATCGAGTATTGACCGAGCTTGTTCGCGAGTATATCGACTCGCTTGCAGCCCTATATGAACGGGATTCTGATACGGTGATTTGGGGTGTTGTCTAACAACTCTCAGATCTCAGATTCAAATTCTTATGAATATGTATATATCAGAGGTACACGTCACCTGTTTTACAATGAATTTGATTTTACTATTAAAATAGAATGAAAGCTTTAACCCCTAGCGCTACATACCAACACAGTCCACAAAGTTAGCCAAGCAAATGGGAGTCGTGGAAGTAGAGACACCTGGGAGATAAGAGTCGCATAACTCCATCGCAAGAGACACAACACATATCATGAAATGCATCATCTATCAATAATTTGTTGGTTTAACTTGTAATGTGACACTTATTCAGGAGATGTGAATATTACCTCTAGAATCTTATTGAAATTTTTAGATGTAAATTTAACTAAAGTGTCATGAAAATTGACTCAGTGTGAAAGCTGATTCATACACGGAGTATTCATTTTAATAATTAATTTTAAGATGTTTGCGCATCAATCATATATAAAATATCCTATCGACTTTTTCAATACTCACCATGATGATAGCGTAATGAAGTTCAAAATTGTATTCATTCATTGATCCAACAAGTTGAATCAACTATTGAAACATCGACTTTTGCATAGGTTTACATTTCACACAATGCTTTTATCAAAGTGTTCTTTCAACTTTTGAGTTTGGCCTGCGCACCCTTCATACGACATGGTTGTCGTGGCTTTCACACACAACTCGACCTCTCAAACCAACTCCACCTTCTGCCTTGTTGTATCCACTAATATCGTTGAAGTAATTCATGTCGACCAAATTCACTAATGCCCATTAAATATATAAGACCAAATACTAATATTATGTATTATATGACTGAGACGCACATTTTTTTCATTGTATATTTCGACGGAAAATTCTGCATGTAGGTTTTTTGTGCTCTTCCGATAAAATCTGTCTCTCATGCTCCCAATATAAATTTAATACAAGACCTCCTGGGGTGAATTATTGATACCTATTGTGACGATGAACCATACATGTTACATTCATATTAATTATATTATCCCATCAACGACGGTACTAGTGGGTGGACATACGATAAAAACGTCCACCCAAGTTCAGTTCAAACTATTCTTAATGTTAGTATTTACATATTAAATCAGTTAATTGACTTGTATCGACTAAAGATTTTTTTGTCTCGAGAACCAGTAATTAGGAACATAATGTCTTATTAGAGACTGTTTTTGATCAATGAAATTTAGCCCATAGTTAATTAAGAATAAATCTTAAGGGTCGAACAAAGTCGAGTTTCAAATATTAAGTTGAGTAAAAATCAATAAGATTTAATGCAAATATGTCCAATTCAATTCCCGTTTGAACGGATATATCATATGAATTAAACTTGTGAGTATGGTCCATGAATAATAGCCACTGAGCCTGGTCGACGGTTGCGGGTCTAGTAACCTTGCTAATTGACTTGTCTCGCAAATCGAAACACAGAAACACGATTTACACTAATTAGGGCTTATATTTTTTTGATGATGCCGCAATTTCTGTTCTACGGTAAAATGATACACACAAGTGAGAGAGGGTGAGTGTAATTTTCCAAAAAATAAAAAAAAAGGTAATAACGTATTGCATTTCATATCTTTTCGGGTTTGTCTTTTTCTATTCAGATCAAGACTTATATCTGAGACCTGGATTGTGAACAATTAAAATTTTAAAAAAGGTAATCTGGATCCAAATCTGTTAATTTGAATTATCGCGAAATATATTAAATGATTGTGGTGTTCCGGATTCGTACTTATGCCATATGGTTCGGAAATTCAGATTTACATTTTATGTGCGTAATTTTCAACACTTGATTTAGAGTGAAAATAATATAATTTTTTTTTCTACTCCGATTTCAACTTTAAAATATTATATTTCCTATTTTGTACCTTAATTAATCTTAAAAAGATTGTATTTCTTATTTTCTACCCATAATTATGCTTAAATATATTATATTTTCTAGTTTTGCACCCTAATTCAGTTTAAAAATATTATAATTCTTATTTTTTACTCAATTCAGTCAAAAACATATATTAATTTCTAATTACACATTATATTCACTTGTAATATATGCTAGGAAATGAGGACTAAGGCCACAATGGATGCAAATAAAATAGCAATCTCATCTCATTGCAACTTCACAAATGCACAATAATTAGTGTGGTAGATATATCATAAAATGAAAATGTGGAAAGAAAGGTGTGACTAGAAACTTATATTGGCTCAAGAAGTTCAAGAAAATGTCAAACTTGTGAGGATGGGAAGTAAGTGTGAATAGGCTTGGAGACAAACTTGGCGGTTTCAAGAAATGAGGTCCCTTTCTTGCATTAGTAAAGAATTGGAGATGAGCAAATCCAACTCTTGGGTACTTCTCTTATTATGGTAGTAAAGAATTGTGGGTGAAGAAATCCAACTCTTTGACACATTAAGGCTGTGCTTGGTTTAGGGAAAATTTGGTGGAAAGTAAAATTTGTGAGAAAATGAGAAGAAAAATTTGTAGAAAAAATAGATGGAAAATATGAAAGAAAATTTGTTTAAAATAAAGAATATTTTAACATTTTTCTATTATTTTTCATCCTTAATCAAACAAAAAAAATATGATAAATTTCATGGTGAAGAAATCCAACTGTTTGACACATTAAGGCAGGAATGAGGATAGGATGTCATGTGACTCTTCCTCGGCCAAGAAGCCTTCTCAATCTCGTGGTTGCTTTCTTGGCATGATCTATGAAACCAAATTCCAAACCCCAACATTAGCAATTAGTACTGTTCATCGAATTGGTTTTGAACCAAATTAAATTGAATTAAATCATAATGTGTTATTCAGTTTTATGTTTTTAAAATAAAAAATCGAAACTGAATCGATTTCCAACTATTTAGTTGTTGATCGAATTGATTTATTTCGGTTGGATTCGGTCCAAAAACGAAAAATCAATTGGAGTAATTTTTTTTTAACTCTTACCTAATAATGATGTGAATTTCTGGTAGATTTATAAAAATTTTAAAAAAGTAGTATTTATGGAGTTTATTATAAAATTAGGATAAACTATAAAAACATACTCTGAACTATCACTCATATTCAAATTAAGTACTGAACTTTTTAATTCTTCAATTTCAGTACTGAACTATTTATGTAAATTTCAAAATCCTAGCTAAAGAGTTGGACTCTCAAATTTATTCTCTCATTTCAAGCTAATTGTTTTTTTCTATTATCCTCTTCTCTTCATTTTGGGCTCCTCTTTTGTGTTCAATTTTGGACTTATCTTTAGCCCAAGGACTTGGGCATTGATGCTCAATACGGTGGTGAATGGTTTCAGATTCTGTAAGGAGTGATAGGTCGTGCAAGGTTGTGGCGGCGTCGATGAAACCGGAGAGGGGGGTGGTTCCCTCCTCTTTAATTTCCGCAGTCCTTTCTACGGAAAAAGCTTCTTTTACGGACATCACAGCTTTGTCTCACCGATGAAATTATAGAGACTAGATAAACGGGGGAAGAGAAACCAAAGCCGAGTAAATTGGTGCACGGTGGAAGAATGACTTGAGGTAGTGATGAAGTGGAGTAAATTATAGGGAGTGATGGTGCATTAGGGAGATGAAGCGGAGACTTGGAAGACGAGATTATTAATCATGGAGACGAAAGTTAGCAGTAAGATGAATTTGTCCCTCTCATATATTAAGAAAAATATTCCTAAACCTCTCAATGAGTAGAGACTGAGATATTACATAGTCATACGCTTAAATGAGGTGAATGTCAATCATTTGATACATTTTTTTTACTCGAAGATTGAGAGATAGGAGAGCATAAGAATGATAACATTTCTTCCTTCCTAATGTTCGATAATTTATTTTGTGTAAGTAGATGATATGATTGTTAGACTTTGTCTACAAACAAGCTATTGTAGATCCATAGTGGTGGAGTAAGATTGTATTTACGAACTAACCTTTGATCATGTTAGGGCAGGGGCGGAGTGACTGGGGGGCAATGGGGTCGGCCGCTCCCGAATCCCACCTAAAACATTTATGTCTATGTAAAAAATAAAATTTTAAAAAATTTATATATATAAAAAATAAATTTATATTCTTAATTTCAACTAAAAATTTAATTTTTCCCTCCCAAATTCAACTAAATTTTGATTATGTAATTTTTCCCCTCCCGAATAAAAGATTCTGGATCCGCCACTGTGTTAGGGAGTTCGTAATATCTTACTAGAGACCATGTATATATGATTAGCTGGCCAAATCAGTTTTTCTTTTTACTACAACTAAGTATAAATTCACCAATAGAGTCTCATAAAATAACAGGTTGATGTCTGAGGCGAACACAAAACTGAATATAATTCATCCTGACTCATAACTAATTCGAATATGCTCATCATGCCCAAATTCGCGACTGAGAATTGTTGCGGTGTTTTCTCTGATGATGCTAATACACTCCATGATGCATCCCATTCATGTGTATAAGCGCGACGCCGAGACGCATATGACATACTAGTCCAGTGAGAGGACAAATAACTTGTGATCTTTCACTTAAGATATAATTTCAATAAATATGCATATATATGTTTCAGGATAAGAGATCTAATTCGTATCTTATGATCCTCAATTCCTCAGAATAAAAGTTATACACTATGCTTGCAAGTTATATGATCTATAGTGTATAAAACATTTGCTACAGACCACACATCGAGTCCATCCCAGACACCCTCTTATCCGACCTCAACTTTTGTAGAAACTGTTACTAAAAACCCAATAAAACAGATCATGTGGTAGCATTATTAGCCTTGTTTTTGTTGTATTTGGTGCGTTGGTGTGTAGTTTCCAACTTGATAATAAGATAAATAAGATATTGTATTTTCTTATTTGTTGTTTAAAATAATATGTATGCATTGTTGAATTTAAACTATAAAAATTATGATAAAAACATAATATCAAATTAGAATATGAATAAACATATAAAAATTTATGAATAGTACTTATTTCTATTTTGCCCTAATCATTGAGAGCAATGTAAATTAGTAATTATTTACTAGAATCATTGGGAATATGTGAGAGCACCCCCACCTCATAAAAACGTTATGGTTTACATGAATTTTTAACTATTATTTTTATGTTCTCTTTTACTAGTAACTTAATGAATATTAAATTTTATTTTTTTATTTATTATTTAATAATTACAATGCATATTTAATAGTGTCATTTACCTTAAAAGTAAAAAATTAGCTACTTATCATTATAATTTAAATAGAAGGTCTTCTATACCGGTGATAACACATCACAATTTACATTGTATTTGATTTTTTAAAAATAAATTAAATAAATATTTATTAAATTGATCAACAAATAGAGTATTAATATTTTTATACCATTTTATTTAATCTTAAAATTTATTACATAATAAAGGGAGTAGATTAGTAAACAACTATTAATAAAAAAAGCCTGATTACAGGTTTGGTACTAGCGGGTACTATTGAAAATATTATTATCTATTTTATTTTTTAGAGAAACATGGATAATACTAATCATTAAAAGTTTTCTATATGTCATTGAAATTCTTATTATTAATTATTTCAATTATAATCTTTTATAAAAACAAATTTTAAATAATACTTTCTCTCTTCTTTTTTACTTGTCACTTAATTAGGGTTTCAAATGAGCCAAATATTGCAATATTCATGTTCGCGAGTACATCGGTTCGCTTGCAGCTCTACACTTAACTAACATCTAGTTGTCCAATTTTGTTTGTCATTTATATTTAATATTGTCACTTATCGTAAATAGTAAAAAATTAATTACTTCATCATAATAATGCATAAAAAAATTCTTCTACACCAATAATAATAAAACACATTTACCATTTACAAAAATTTTAAAAAATATATATTAATTACATAATGATCAATAACTAAATTAATATTTCTTAATCCACTTAAACTTTAAACGACTAGAGGCACAATATTTTATAGCGGATACGAACGTGACTAATAATTTTAAAACTTAAACATAAAACCCTCATATATTTCTTCAGTAGGCTCCTCTCAAGAGAATCTCTATAAGCGTCAACTAACAGCTCCACAAAAATTAGATTAATGATTGCTACAACCTTAAGTCTAGTCATGGCATGAGACTCCATTGGTGCCACGTATGCGCTGAAGAGGATGTTTAGTCTAGTGATTCTTAAGATACGGTTTGAAACCGCAACTAGACTTAATGCAGACACGGTTTCAAATCGAAGTTGGGCTCAACTAGGCAATTTCAGAAAATTTATTAACGGGAGGGCCAGTCGGGAAAAAAAACTTGATAAAATGATTATTTTTATTAAAAATATCTAATACCGTCCTAATTTTAATTTTTCATGTAACATTTTATTTAAGTTAATCAATTAGGGTTTAGAGTTTTGATAAAATGATTAGTCCTATTTCTCCTATGTCCCCCTAATATCCTCCTAATTTTATTTACGTTAATTAATTAATCGGTATATCAGTGGCACCAGAATCCCAGAATGTAATGAATGCCAGAATTCTATTGGGCTGATGAATAGATGAGCGTGATGGTGAAGGCTCAATAAGAAGTAAAAAAAAAATCAGAGATTATATTATGAGTGGCACCAACTCTAGAAGTCAAGAGTTAGAAAATTCCACACTAGTTACACTATAATATACCTGTCATGAATGAATTTAAAGAAGCCTGCTCAGATTCTAAGATGGCAATGATCTCTTTAATATAATTTGCTCTGATGTAAATGAGGTGGACGTTGGAGAGACTTCAGATGTTGTACTGTCACTTGGACAATTACGCTTGATGGAGAGCTAGATGTATGAACTATATTAGCAACCATAAATCTCTTTCTGTTTTGCAACTGTTGTGGAGTAAGCTCAGTGTAAAACTTATGAGTAAGTGAATAATTCATCAATTTCTAACGTTGTTGTGTGGTGTGACCATGCTTCTTACAGTAGGTGCGCGCACTGAACAATAGAATCAGTAAGCCTCCTTCTATCAGTAGTAGTCTTTAATTTATGTAGGTAGTAAACTCTCCAACTCTTGCCTGATAATAATGTTGTGTTTAGCTAGTAGGGTTGTAGCTTCATGTAATGATTTTATAACAGTTTTGCATGTCCCCCATCTCTGAACATCATATTATATGCTTCATCCAAGATAGGGATAAGGCTTCATATTGATGAATCTGTCCTGAAAACTCCTCTATCAGCCCCATTAAGAACTTCATAGCCTTTTTAATTCAAAAAACAACAAAGCCAGATCCTTATGAAAGGTGCAAGATAAAGAACAGTCACAAGTTCTTAAGAGCCTCATACTGTCTAACTCATCCCATAGGTGCTCCAGCTTGTCAAAATAGAATGTAACAGTAAGGTTTTCTTAAAATGTTTGAGATAACTCTTGTTCTAAATGGACACACGAGGTTCTGTATTCTCACTAAATCTGGTAACCAAAAGCAAGACGCACATCTTGAACAAGGTCAACATACAGACTTGTACATGCAATCTCGATGACACAGGATTGCTTATCCATGATGGAATAATATCTTGGGCACAAAGATAGTTGGGATAAAAACTCAGTCACAGCTGATATGATAATATTTTTATCAAGAAATCCTAACTTGTTTCTTGTAGATAATGTTTTTGGAATTGAGTGACGCCATTTGTAGTAATTATTAATACCAATAAGAACAATGAAGGTAATCTTGGTATGTGCATGGCCAAGGGGAAGAAAGGATGACGCGACTAAGTCGAAGGAGGCATAGATGAAGAACTTAGATCTTCTGCAATAATATAAGGGAAAGAAACAGAATGATGCGGAAGCGAAAATAGAATCAGTCGGAGTAGTGACTGGAATGATCGATGCTCGCCTGATCTTTATTCAATCTGACACCAGATAGAACCCTAATTTGTGTAGAATTGTTAGAGAGAGAGAGGCTAAATAGAACTTTGTGATTGTATTTCTTAATCTGAGTACAGATTACGAGACTATATCTAATACTACCAGAATTATTCATTTTTGCGGATTATTTAATTTGCGTAACATGTGCGAAAGAGTTCCGAAAAAATATTTTTTTCGGACTATAAATTCTAACACGAAAAGTGTCAGAAAGTAGTCCGAAAAAATTATTTTCGGACTTTTTTTCGCATGTGTTGTGGATGTAGGTGGATGTAGGCGGCTGCAATTTAAAATTCATAAAATAGAGGATCCGTAGAGGATCATTTCGCACCATTTTCGCACCTGAGGACCATTTGTGGGCCATCTTTCGCAACATTTGAGGACCATTAGTGGATCATTATATTTTTTATTTAAAAAAAATTTGCAACATTTGAGTAATTTTTTCGGACCATTTGTGGATCATCATGGGGAATAATTTTGAGGAACATTTTCGGACTTATTTCCAACCTATTAGGGATTAAAAAAAATTTGAAAAAAGAATGAACATGTGGCGCAAAATTTTTAACTAATCCGAAAATATTGCGAAAGTGAATGCGAGAAAGAATAAATAGTTCAAAACAGTGGGAAATTGATGCGAAAAAGACCCTCAAATAGTACACCCACTAGTAGTCCACCATTAGTCCGAAAAATTTAACCCGGTGTAGGTTAGAAAATGGTACGAAAATGATCCTCAATTTTAGGATTAGGTTTTTTGAAAACCTAATACCAGTACAAATGCGTTGGAATTGTGAAACCAACCGAAAATTATTTTCGGATCATAATTGATCCGAAAATCCTTCTCCACTAAATTTCTCAATTCTGGGAGTAAGAAGAAACGACAGGAACAGAAGAAGATGAGATGAAGTTTTTCTGAGAACCAAATGATAGCGTTTGAGACAAAATGGAAAACTCCCGCGCGGAGCAGACAACGTCGCACAGCTCCGTTATCCAGATAGCTCCCGTCTTGGTTCCATAATATATCATCTTGAGGCCTTCGTGCAATGCACACTCTCCATAACAACTGGAATTAGTTGCTGCTAACCTTGCTGTGCATTATTGTTATCTGCCTCACCGTAAAATGCAACAATTGACCAGCCCTGTGGAATTAAATCACTATTTAATTTATTCGATGCTTGTGTCGATGGCAAGAAGTTTGGTAAGACAAAGGATTTGCTTGCTGAGTTGCCATGCAAGTTCAAGTGGAACAACCTGACATTGTTACGGTGTTTTATATATCGGAAGGGGTCATTGGATGAGGCATTATAGCTCAAGGAAAGAGCTGAGCCTGTTATAATAACGGTGATACACTTATTGGGGGCATTTTGCGAGAGCCCGAGAGTTGATATGACACAAAGAAGATAGGAGTAGATGATGGAGAAGAAGATCAGTGGTCCAAATACACTTATTCCTTCAATTAATGCTCTTATGCAAGGCTTTTGTGACAGTCAGCAGCTGCGGTAGCAACAACCTCAAGTGGGTATTTCCTTGCAACAGTTATCCCAAAAGACACACTTACATCCAAGTCCTCAAGCTTCATGACACACTTGCAACAGTTATCCCAAGTCCTCGTCTTCAGTTACGCTCTGTCTGCTCGCAACTATGCCTCTTATCTCAGTTTGTGCTTTCTTCATTACTTCTGGGTGTCTGATCAGTTCCGTCATAGCCCATTCCATGGTCGTACTGTTAAATTATAAACTTGATTTGATAAAATTGATTTGAGTTTGTATTGGTAATTAGGCTTGTAGTTGGTTGTTGGAGTTAATCTTGTGTAGTGGAGTCTCCTTAGTGGGTTGTTGTAGTGGAGTCTCCATTGCTTGTTTAGGGGCATGTTTCCATGTCCATGTTTTCCTCCTTGTTTCATGTAATGGGATGTGATGTATGGTAGGTGATATGTAGTAGGTGAGTACTATAAATAGGAGGTGTGTCTTCACTTGTAAATCATCTCATCATAAATACAATTCTCTCTTCAAGAGTTATCTCCTAGCTCTCTCTTCCATTAGCCAAGAATCTCTTCCAACAAATAGTATCAGAGCTACAAGATCCTTCCAAAAATATGGCGAGTGGAGGAATGATGCCCTTTCAAATTCCGGCTCTAAACAAGTCCAACTATGACAATTGGAGCATCAAGATGAAGGCGCTACTAGGAGCCCAAGACGTGTGGGATATCGTAGAGGATGGTTTCGTTGAGCATGAAGGAGACGTTCTAACGCAAGCTCAAAAGGAGGCGTTGAACGAATCAAGAAGGAGGGACAAGAAAGCTCTTTTTCTTATTTTCCAAGCGGTGGACGAAGGAAGCTTTGAGAAGATATCAAATGCAAAGACGGCTAAAGAAGCATGGGAGAAACTTCAAGTTTGCAACAAGGGATCCGATCAAGTAAGGAAAATTCGTCTTCAAACTCTTACTCGTCAATATGAGTTCTTATGCATGGAAGAGAACGAAATAATTTCGGATTATTTTTCGAGAGTTTTGAGCATTGTTAATCAATTAAAAAGAGATGGGGAAGAAATTAAAGAGGTAAAAGTGGTAGAGAAAATACTTCGCACTTTGAGCTCTAAGTTCGAGTACATAGCTACCACCATAGAGGAGACTAAGGACCTTAAAGTCATGACGATCGAGCAATTGATGGGGTCACTACAAGCGTACGAGGAGAAGAAGAAGTGGAACCAAAACAAGAAAGAGGCTTCGGAGAAATTACTACAACTCAATTTTGAAGAGGTAAAGTCAAATCGTTGAAGAGGACAAAGAGGACGTGGACGTGGCCAAGGACGTGGATACGGACATCAATCCGAAGAAAGAGGTGGCTTTAACCACAACAACAATGGAAGAGGCGGTTTCAATGGTGATCGAAGAGGTGGATCCAATAATAGCCGAGGACGAGGGAATTCATGGTCAAGGTATGACAAGTCTAACATCCAATGCTATAATTGTCAGAAGTTTGGTCATTATGCATCGGATTGTAGACATAAAAGAGTCGAAGAGAGGGTCAACTACGTGGACAGAAAGGATGAAGGAGAAGAAATCTCATTGCTAGCTCGCAATGACAAAGATGAAGAGCAAAACAATATGTGGTACCTTGATAGTGGCGCAAGCAACCACATGTGTGGAGATAAGAGACTATTTGTGGAGATGGATGCTGTCACAAATGGGAGTGTAACATTTGGAGATGAATCAAAGATTCCGGTGAAAGGAAAAGGTAAGATTCTCATACGCCTAAAGAATGGTGATCATCAATTCATCTCAAATGTTTACTATGTCCCAAATATGAAAACCAACATCCTTAGCGTCGGTCAACTATTGGAGAAAGGATATGACATCCACATGAAAGACAACAACCTCTTCTTAAGAGACGGTCAAAGCAAGCTAATTGCGAAGGTTCCTATGTCAAGAAATAGGATGTTCTTGTTGAACATACAAACTGGCGTGGCAAAGTGTCTCAAAGCTTGCTACGGAGAGTCATCTTGGTTATGGCATCTACGATTTGGACATCTCAACTTTGGAGGTCTTGAACTCTTATCAAAGAAGGAGATGGTGAGAGGTCTTCCACTCATCAACAACCCCGACCAACTGTGCGAGGGATGCCTATGCGGAAAACAATTTAGGAGAAGCTTTCCAAAGGAGTCAAGCTCAAGAGCCACAAAACCATTAGAGCTCATCCACACCGATGTTTGTGGACCTATCAAACCAAGTTCATTTGGTAAGAGTAATTCTTTTCTCTTATTCATAGATGATTATTCGAGGAAAACATGGGTATACATTCTGAAAGAGAAATCAGAAGTATTCATCATATTCAAGAAGTTTAAAACTTTAGTGGAGAAAGAAAGCGGCCTTGAAATCAAAGCTTTGCGATCAGACAATGGAGGCGAGTTCACATCCAACGAGTTCCACAAGTTCTGTGAAAATCATGGAATTCGACGCCCTCTTACGGTGCCACGATCCCCTCAACAAAATGGAGTAGCGGAGAGAAAGAATCGAACAATCTCAACAAGGCTCGAAGCATGCTCAAGAGTAAGAAAATGCCTAAGGAATTTTGGGCTGAAGCGGTCACATGTGCTGTCTACCTAATGAACCGTTCACCAACAAGAAGCCTCAAGGAAATGACACCACAAGAAGCATGGAGTGGAAGAAAGCCTGGGATCTCCCACCTTAAGGTCTTTGGGAGTATTGCCTACGCCCACGTACCTGATGAAAAGAGAAGCAAACTCGATGACAAAAGCAAGAAGCACATCTTCATAGGATATGCCTCTAAATCTAAAGGCTACAAGCTATATGATCCAAAAGATGGAAAAGTCATCATTAGCCGCGATGTGGAGTTCGATGAACAAGACGCATGGGACTGGAATATGCAAGATGGCAAATACAACTCTCTCCATTACTTCGAAGAAGAAAGTGAACCACCAAGAAGGGAGGAGCCACAAGAGCCCATCATTCTTCCAACCTCACCGATAGAACAATCAGAAGAAGAAAGTTCAAATGAGAGGACACCACGCTACAGGAGTATTGAAGAACTTTATGAGGTAACCGAAAATCAAGATAATATTACACTATTTTGTCTTTTAGGAGATTGTGAACCTTTGAACTATCAAGAAGCGGCTGGAAGTAAGAAATGGAGAGAAGCCATGGAGGAGGAAATAAAGGCGATCACGAAGAATGATACTTGGGAACTTGTTTCACTCCCTCTCGGGAGAAGGGCGATTGGAGTTAAATGGGTCTACAAAATCAAAAGAAATGCAAAAGGAGAAGTGGAGCGCAACAAAGCACGATTGGTGGCAAAAGGCTACAATCAAAGACAAGGCATCGACTATGATGAGGTATTTGCTCCCGTCGCTCGTCTCGAAACAATTAGACTTATAATTTCATTGGCGGCCCAGAATGCATGGAAAATTTATCAAATGGATGTGAAATCCGCTTTCTTAAACGGGTTTCTAGAAGAAGAAGTATACATCGAACAACAACCGGGCTTCGAGGAAAAGGGACAAGAAGATAAAGTACTCAAGCTGAAGAAGGCGTTATACGGACTAAAGCAAGCACCACGAGCTTGGAATAGCCGTATCGACAAGTACTTCCAAGAGAAGAACTTCACCAAGAGTCCTTACGAACATGCACTCTACATCAAGGTTTAAAACAAAGATATCTTAATTGTATGCCTATACGTGGATGACTTGATCTTCACTGGAAACAATCTAAGCATGATTAAGGAGTTCAAGAGAGAGATGACTAAGGAGTTTGAGATGACCGACATTGGACTCATGGCATACTACCTTGGAATTGAAGTCAAGCAAACAAATGATGGAATCTTCATCTCTCAAGAATGTTACAGTAAGAAAGTTCTTAAGAAGTTCAAGATGGACGATGCCAATTCTGTCAGCACACCAATGGAGCATAGTATCAAGCTAAGCAAGCATGATGAGGGAGAAAAGGTGGATCCAACTCTCTACAAAAGCCTTGTTGGAAGTTTGCGCTACCTAACAAGTACAAGACCTGACATTCTTTACGCAGTTGGAGTGGTAAGTCGCTACATGGAAGCACCAACAATGACACACTTCAAGGCTGCCAAGAGAATCCTTCGATACATCAAAGGTACAACTAACTTTGGCTTACAATACTTTTCTTCTCACAACTTCAAGATTACTGGCTATAGTGATAGCGATTGGGGAGGAGATATGGATGATAGAAAGAGCACAACTGGATTCGCATTTTTCATGGGAGACATTGCTTTCACATGGATGTCAAAGAAGCAGCCGATTGTGACACTCTCAAAATGTGAAGCCGAGTACATTGCTGCAACGTCCTATGTTTGTCACGCTGTTTGGCTAAGAAATCTCTTGAAGGACTTGAACATGCCACAAAAGGATCCGATGGAGATAGGAGTTGACAACAAATCTGCACTTGCTCTAGCAAAGAATCCGGTGTTCCATGAGAGAAGCAAGCACATTGACACCCGCTACCACTACATTCGAGAGTGTATTGAAAGAAAGGAGGTAAACTTGAAATATGTGATGACTCAAGATCACACGTGAACCTTCGTTAAAAATGCCCTAAAGTTCATCAATTAATCAATGTCCGGAAAATCTCCCCCACCATCATATCAAATGGCCAATTACAACATCCTCTTGTTAAAGTAATCAATCTGAACCATAAATCACAAAAATCAATATTATCCACGAACCTCAAATCAATCAAAAACCCATTTCGCTGTTCATTATTATCATCTTCTTCAATATTCAATAATTCAGTGGTAACTCTGCAGCGACAGCAAGGCCCTGCCTGTTTCCCATTTTTCAGAGAAAGTTAGGACACTAAGAAAAAACAGGAAGAACGA
Organism: Kalanchoe fedtschenkoi; assembly: GCA_002312845.1. Taxonomy (NCBI): domain Eukaryota; kingdom Viridiplantae; phylum Streptophyta; class Magnoliopsida; order Saxifragales; family Crassulaceae; genus Kalanchoe; species Kalanchoe fedtschenkoi. The sequence goes on from NQLW01000011.1 coordinate 9,441,390, forward strand.
GACGACGGAAGTGGTCGCCAACGGATGTAGAAGCTTATTAGCCGCTTAATTTTCACTGCAACAACGTCTTCACACACTCTCTCACTCTGATTCTCACCAGAGCTGCTGCTTCTATTTCTGCTTTCTTATTCTTTAATTCTTGTGTCGGTGATGATCCGTCTTCAATAAAGAGGCGATGACAATAAGTGGGATGCAAAATTAATAGGTTAATTCTTGTGTCGGTAATGATGCATGCGTCTTCAACACAGAGGCGATGACAGTGAGTGGGACTCATAATTAATAGGTTAATGGAGCGACCGACCCATTAACAGAGTTGGTTTTTCTGTTGAAATTGACGTCTATGTATTTTATTTGAAAACTACGATAGTTTTTGGACCATAATTAGATAGGACATGGTAATTTGAGACTATTTTTCCCCTAAAAAACACCTCACACCCAACGCCACCGGTCGCACAAAAAACTCAAAATTTGTATGCAACCGATTCAAACCCTTGGTTAAGATGGAACCGTTTCATAATCAAGAGTTTTATATTTGTAGTGAAAGACGTTACTTATACTGTGATTACTCTGATACAATTGAAGAAATTAATTGAGTTGGGCAGACGTTGATTCCAGAAAAATATATAAAGATAATTATAAAAATCATATTGATATTGTCTCTGACCGATTAAGATATAAAATCGGTAATAAATCATTCAGATTTTTTAAATACTCATTAAAAAAAGCAAATATCTTGTTCACCGAATACTTTACATAATAGAGATCACCTCTTAATACAATCTAATAAATACAACAAAACAAAATCTTAATTAAAGTTACCTGTTTGATTGGGAGAGAGCAGAATTTTTTTTAACGCAAATCGAATTTATCATAGTGATTTGATATCTTTATATGTTTAATTTCCATATAATGTCATACTCTCTCTCCGGAGGCTTCGAGAGCTCACTGTTGTCTTTCTCATAAAGGCGAACACGCCCAATGCACTTTCGGTTTGATCAATAAAAAGTGAATGTAGAGCTTGTTATGAATAATCCGTTAGCTAAGTCCACTTCAACACTCGACATTATTATTGCCAGGATACAGAAATAGGGGGAGGTCTGACAGCAGTAGCACTAGACATTTCTTTAATAGTGCAACGAGAATAGAAGATGCAAATATGCTACATACCCAAATATATAAATAACACTTTTGCAACATCTAGCAATGGATGGAGCTTTAAAGCGCCATCTGCTTCTTCTGCTGCTCGGTGGGACGCTTGACATCATTTGCCAACCCTAGAACATTTCTTTGATAGTGCAACGCGAATAGAAGATGCAAATATGCTACATACCCAAATATATAATTAACACTTTTGCAACATCTAGCAATGGATGGAGCTTTAAAGCGCCATCTGCTTCTTCTGCTGCTCGGTTGGAAGCTTGACATCAGTTGCCAACCCTAGAGCCTCAAGCATTCTTATGACAACCCATGTCATATCAATCTGCCACCATTCAAGCCCTTGTCTCGCTGAATACTCGAAAGCGTGGTGATTGTTGTGCCAACCTTCACCAAAAGTCAGTAGCGCAACCCACCAGTTGTTCATCGATGAGTCACTCGTGTTCCAAGCCCGCTCTCCCCATTTGTGGCAAGCCGAGTTCACGAGAAAGGTTACATGAAGAGAAATCATAGCCCTCATCACCACTCCCCATACAAAAAACGGGATTCCACCCGCGGTGTATAGCAACAGTGCGAACGCAAGAAGATGGAGATAGTATGTGTTTTCGATGAATCGATAAAACGGCTGCTTTCTCAGATCGCCGACGTTGTCGGGTTCTCCACATTTCGCAATTAGATACGTTTTGTCGAATACCCACAGTACGTGACTGAACCAAAACCCTTCGTTCGGGCTGTGCGGGTCTTTGTCGGTGTCCGTAAACTGGTGGTGGAATCGATGCGTACTCACCCAGTCTATCGGGTTGCCTTGACCCGCCAGGACCCCGCAATACGCAAAAGTGTATTCCAACCATTTCGGGAGATTGAAACTTTTATGAGAGAGATTCCGATGGTATGAGAGGGTGATACCAAACCAACCAGTGATAATGCCTACAGACAATCCTACCCAGAACGCTGGCCACGTGAAGTAAAACGGCGCCGAGAGACAAACCAGGTGCGAACCAACGAAGAGTACGAGCCTGAAGACGTCATTAGGGAGCCATTCACGCCCCCAAAACGGCCTTACTGGCTTCTCCTTCTCCACGTCCGTCATAGCGATTCGATCGTCCGTTGCGGACGCTACTTGTTCGACAGATGGCTTCCTACTGTCACGGTGCGATGAGGATGCTGCTACATGTCTGATAGGCAGCATTATTCTACCGACATTAAGACGTTCTCCAGTCTTTACATGTTTGACAAACGGTGGACGACGGGGATGGTGTCGGGACATCATAAGTGCAGGTTGTACCATCATCGAAGCCATGAAAAATCTTGATATGGAAGCTCAGCTGCTGCTTCTCTGAACTATATTCATCCAATGTTGTTGGTTATACAAACATGGACATATTTATGGCCACATATATTTAATGTATCACGACCTCTTACAATTATACTCTATCATAATTATTCGGATATGTAAAAATTAAAATCAAATTCATCATGGCATTTTTATTTGACTACATATATAACCATTCAAATATTAATAAAATAGAAAAAATTAAAAAAATCTTAAACTAGTACAAGGCAAGTGAACTAATATACTCATGAACAGAGCACACTCACGAACAAGTCCAATCAAAATTGAGTTAAAACTCGTTCACCAGTACACGAGCTGAACTCGAGTATGTGAATAGTCGACTTAATAGAGCACGTGAAAAGTGCATTATGGGCAGTATGTTTGGTATTTGAGTACTTTAATATATTATAAATGCTCATATGGACGTTTGTTTGGCCAATGTGGGACTAAAACCAAACATTCATAACGACCTATACCCACATGAAAGAGAAGGCAGGCCTAACCATTAAAGTGGTAACAAGAGATTATTTTGTGTATAGTTTGGGACTGAAACCAAACATTCATAACTACCTGTACCCTTATGGAAGAAAAGGCAGGGCTAACCGGTCAAGTTGTAGCAAGAGATTATTATTTTGGGTATAGTTTGGGACTTAAACCAAACATTCATTACTCTCTCACCTGATTGAATAACCGTCTCTCTCATCAAACCATAAACCTCAGTTGCATGTCCCATCCTTTCACCGGCCTTTCTTTACCCCTTCCCTAACTATACAGCGACACTCCTTCTTTCCCCCGTCTTTCGATGACCTTATCTCATCGCCGTAACCTCTGCCACTCCGTCAACGCACAAGATCCATGAAGGGTCTTTGTATGACCAGGTTCATCTTCTAGATCTACGGCCAGATCCATGGTGATCCCTTGGTCCCTCGCTTCCGCCAGATCTGGGTACACAATTGTGTCGGCGCTGAGATCGCAGGTCAGACGCTGAGATCACACGGATGTTAGACACAGGATCGATATCTCACTATCAGAGATATGTGGCAAAACTCATATTAGCTCACACTTCACTCAGAGAGAAGAAAGTGTTAGAGAAGAAATTGTTGTTATTGACTACTGTTTACGACGAGCATATATAAATAACCCTATCTATAAGGTACAAATATTAAGCCAATAAGATTCCTAAGCCAATAGGATTTCTAATCCTTCCAAAAATAGTAACCTACTTAAAATAGGAAAACGACAATATTTAGAAACTTCTAAATATTGTATCTTTTTTTTTTTTGAACCAAGTTAATTTATTAAGACTCAGAACGGGCGAAAGACGCCTACAGCCATACCAGCGCGAGGCGCCTACACAGCACAGACCGGGCGCTAAGCACCTACCCCCTTAAACCGACTACTGCCCTAGAGATGATGTCCAAAGGCTATGCTTTTCTTGCTCAACGATCAAGGCGCAGTCTCTATGAACCTCCCTAAGCGAACTCCAAAGCTCAAAGTCTCTTCCTTTGTCTATTGCCTCTATTAAACTTCTTGCCGCATCGTTGCACCTAGGCTTTATCAGCCTAAACGTCCAGGGGTCTGCCCTTCTTATAAAGGGTGTTGCACTCCAATGCCTATCCAGATCCGATTCTACTCCTGAATCCCACTGAATCTCCGTCAGATGCACGCTTCTTCGATTAGCCTCTAGACTAGTGGTTCTTAGCATGCTTGGTATTCCTCCAAGCTCGGTCGTTTGCAGCCTGCTCCAGCCAACCGCCATGATAAACTGGCCATGTTTGTCTCTCACCAGCACAGCCCCCCTGCCCCCTTTTATAGCTACATTTGCTGTAGCTCCCTCAGGCGATGGCTGCCACATTTTGGTAATTATGCTAGCGTTCGCTGTGATTATTTGCAGCCCCATCCTGCCAAGCAAGTCTTCTTCCTCCACAATTGCCTTTATGCAGGGCGTGAGATCCATTTGTCTGGCAAAAATGGTGTTTCTAACCATCCTCCGGAAGCTTTCAACTGGCGGCACCCACCTATCATCAGTGGCTCCAAACATGACTTGGCATCGGGCCTTCCAAATTTCCCAAACCCCAATGCCAAAACAGAGGACTCTCACCGCACCCATCTGTGAATTCAACCTTGGAGATGAAAACCATTCCGTCGCGATCCTGTCAAAATTCAGATTTGGCCTCAGCCCTGTGAAGCCAGCCAGCATATCCCAAATCATGCGCGCCACCTCTCCTTCAGCAAATAGATGGTTAAATGTCTCAATGTGCCCTGTTTTGCAGCATCTACATTTGGAGACCATATGAAAACCTTTACACTGTAAGAAATCATCCAAAGGAAGCACTCCATGTCACATCTTCCACAAAAACCATGAAATTTTCTTAGGAAGGATCTTATTCCACACCCTCCGCCAATTACTGCTATGAACTGCATGGTTTCCGAGAGCTTCTCTATAGCTCTTCGCTGAAACTTTCCCACTTTTTGATAAAAGCCATACAAGTCTGTCCTCCGCCTGAGACAATTGGGTGCAAAGGAGTTGTATTTTGGCATGAGGAGGAATTATATTAAAAATTACCTCTCTCAAATTAGGGTCGAGGATCACCTCCCTAACAGTGTGGTTTCCAACATAGCCTTCGGGTTTACATATAGTTGGGACACACCATTGCGTATCCCATAAACAGGAGTCCCCTCTTCCAATTTCAATCTGGGAATTCCTTTTTAAATCCTGCACCAACGGATAAACTTTCTTCCACAAGGCTGATCCCTTTCCTGCCCCTCCCTCTTTGTATTTGAGCTTCATGAATTGCGCCCAACTAGACTTTCCCTCCAGAAAATTCCAGGCAAGCTTGGCGTGAAGCGATTTCATCAACAACTGCATTCGGACTAAGTTGAGCCCTCCCTGATCATAGCCCTTGCACATTTTCTCAAACCCAACCCAATGCCTTCTCCTTTGCTCTCCAACATCCCTTAAGAAGGCTACAATTAATCTCTCTATTCAGGATAAAATACCCTTTGGGACTGGGGCCCCTGCCAACATGTGGATAGGCATTGATGTTAGAACTGCTTGCACTAAAGTAAGCCTTGCCCCGGCTGAGAGAAGCTTTGCCTTCCACCCCGCCAATTTAGCGCTTATCTTCATCGTGATTTCCTCAAAAAAATGAATTCTAGCCCTCCCTTTGAACAATGGAACTCCCAGATAAGTAGTCGGCAAGCTAGCCCCCACACAGTTAGTTCTTCTACAAATATTTTGTCTTCTAGCAACTTGAATGTATTTACTAAAGAAAATTCTTGTTTTTCTGGGATTAAACTGGTGCCCGGAAGCCCTGCAAAAATCTGCTATCAGCGCCATCAGCCTGTTGAGGGAATTGTTATTTCCGGATGTGAAAATCAGCATATCATCTGCATATAACAGATGAGATATACCTCTGACCCTTCTGGAACAAGCGAACCGATCAATTCTTTCCATCTGTATCTCTCTGTTCAGAGCTCTACTGAAACAATCCATGGATAGTATAAACAGAGACGGAGATAAAGGGTCGCCCTGTCTGAGCCCTCTTGTAGAATGAAAGAAACCATATGCCCCTCCTTCCCATTTAACAGAGAAACAACAGCCAGATATAGCTTTAAACATCAGGTTCACAGCCGCTTCATTGAAGCCATAACCTCTAAGGCATTGCAATACAAATCTCCATTGAACTCGATCATATGCTTTGCTTAAATCTACTTTGATCATCACATTGCCTCCTCTTGATTTTTTATCCAGATCCTCCACCATTTCATAAGCCATCGCCACATTCTCATGTATACTTCTGCCCATCACGAAGCCACTCTGCTCCGCCGAAATTATCATCGGCAATAATCCTTTCAACCGATTGTTTAAGATTTTCGTGATTATTTTGTGAATATAATTACAAAGACTTACCGGTCTCATGTCCTCCAAGTCCGTCGGATTCCTTTTCTTCGGAATTAACGACAGATAGGTGTGCGTAATGCTTTGGGGAAGGTGTCCTCCAGCAAAAAACCACCTGACCGCTGCAATGATATCCCCACCGATGATGTCCCATGCGTCAATGTAAAATTGACCCGTGAAACCATCAGGCCCTGGCGCTCCCCTCAAATTCATACTTCCGACCGCCTCCTTAATCTCGACCTCATCGGGACGTTTGGTGAAATTTCAGAGTAAGGAGAGGTCAAATAAGACCTCTGATAAAGGTGACGAAAAATATAAGTGCATCTCCATCACAAGATTTATAGAGAGATTTATGTCAGATTATAAATTTTATCTGGCAGATTTATTGTGATGTTGAGGAAATTTTATGATCTTCTGATAAAGAGCGGTATCACACATGTGATGTACTTTATGACCAATATACGATGTAGATTGAAAGCTGGCGCCATATATAGTTTAGAATTTATACATCATTTTATGATTAAAAACGTCGTATATTGATTATGCGAGTATTTTATACATCGCTTTTTAATTGTAAGCGACGTATATTTATTAGGGTTTTTAATTAAATTGGGTAAGACTTTTTACAACGTTTTAATATTAAAAGCATTGTAATTGATTATAACCATTGTATTAATAGCTTAAAAATTAATAATGAATTTAATATAAAAATGTATATAAATCATTGTAAGATAAGTGGATCCATATACATAGTTTTATGAAGATTTATTCAATGTGGGCGGACGATTTATGAAAAGAAGATTTATGAGAATGATGAGTTAACATGATACAAGTCTCATGTGTGGCATGACACAAATTTACGTTTTAAGGTTTTTTCAATGGGGTATAGGGGTATGTACATTGAAAGTTTATATCCAGATAATGCCTAATAATCTCAAAATCATGAGTTTTAGCTTTTCTGGTACCGCATTTACGCTTTGATACGCTGGAGGTGAGCGTGAACTGATCTGCAGTTAGTATGAGCGTCACTATCAAAATGAAGGAGGTGTGCGGCCCCTGACTATCGCAAAAAAAAAATCTGATGATGCAAAAAACCACTCAAAACTGACACTGGTTTAATTTCTAATCACTATTCAATTCAATGCATGACATGTGTCTCTTAAATTAATTAATATTATTATTATTAATTCATTTGATAAGTGTTAACTGAGACTTGTCATCTAAAACTGGTTGGTTTCACATAAAATCACCTGGTTTTCTATTGCACCAAATTGTCTTTTTGCATTATGGGATAAGAATCTTTCAGATAAAAGGGTTGGCTGATGTCGGGGGAACCAAGAGATTGTTATAAATAACATACAGTTGTAACGTAATTGTTATGATAGTTATAATAAAAAATAACAGTTCATTCTCTAATTACGTAGACACACTATCGATATCGAACCTCATTAAATTTTGTGTGTACTTTTTCTTTTATTTATTAAGTCTGAATTCTAAACAAATTTGAAAGCTAAAATGATTGACCCAAATCTAAATTTATTAATACACCCTAAGACTCGGTTACATATTTCCGTCCCATTTAAAATGGTAAAAGTCACAAACGCAAACACTTCCACCGAAAAATCGAACTCCAAATATCTTGACGTATTTATTATTAAGATGGAGAAAATTCTGTTAGGCCCCATGTACAGCAGTGAATAAAATAATCGAACAAGCAAGACACAAAAGTACACCAGATTTAACGTGGTTCACTTTTAAAAGGCTATGTTCACGAGACAAACTCCGATATATTCTTCCACTAAAAATTATAGTGGGTACAAAGAGAGATTTGAGACAGACCCAAAATAATGACACTCAAAGTATTTCTCGAAAATACCCAAAATATTTTCTTCACTATTTTTGTTACTCCCCCAAGAAAAATTATCTCTCTTTCTCTCTTCCTCTCTCTATTTCTCTGAGGCTGTTTCTGTGGGATGATGAAATAAGGCAAGGGAACTGCCGCAGTTCATACCGCGTGAAGCTGCACAATTGCAGCACATCGCCTATCTCTCCGTCAATTTTGATTGTTCCCTGCCTAATTTTCAACGTTGTGTGTGGATCCCACTATGTGGCGGACCCCATATCCACTGCAAATTCAACAAACGAACCTCCCCAGAAACTTCACAACCACAACTTCAAATGCTCAGATCTCTTACGCGTAAGACTCAAACGAATTCCAAGAATCTCACAAGGTAGAAATAACTACATTTTAATCAACTCAATTTTTCAATCACAAAGTATCATGGCTACCGGTACCAAGTTGCCATCAGTTGTCATCTGTTGCTTCATCGCCTTGCTTGTGGTCCATTACTCAGTGCCACAATCCACGGCTGCAAGAAGCTTACCTCATGCTTCCGAACACACCACCGGTGAGTAGTCACAAAAACTAAGCGCATCTGCTCTCAGAAAATGATTAATGGTGTTTTACGAAGATTTCAGTAAATTATTATGTTTTACCAATGTTCTCTGAGAGTATGTTGGCTGCGGTTGAAATGGTGTGGGCAGGTCACTGGGTAGCAAAGTTGACGAACCGTTACCCTGTAGGCGGGAGCCGGTCACCCCCTGACGGTAGTGGCGAATCCCGACACAACTAGAGGGCAGAGGCAACCCACGACCCGATAAGGGGTCGGGCTCGGGCTCGTGGCACCGCATGCAGCTGCCTGATCGTCATTCTGCCACTAATAATCTATGAACTTATAGCACCGTCTTTTACCATGCTCCTTTAAGAAAATACAATTTGATGTTTCAATTGCGTATTTCTTATGAGCTTGGAGTTCCAGTGCTTTTGGTAAAATGTCCAGAACTTGTTTGTTCAGTTATGGGGTGTTATAAGCTGAAGTGTTATTACGTAAAATTAAGTGTTAAATATGTTATGACAATCTAAATTGATATGATCGTCTTCAATTTCTGACTGTTAAATAATTTATTTTTATTTTGGTTATAATTTAACCGTTTTATAATTTCTCAATATTTATTAAAAATCTTAAAATACAATTAAAATGCAAAAACAAGAATTCATTTTTTCAGATACATCATTTAACAGATTAACAATATCAGCTTAAATAAGATGGAAAAGGGTAGGGTAACCTCTTGGAATTCAATTTACAGCAAGATATTTAGCTAATTAAAAAGTAATTAATATAGAATTTGGCCAATCACGATAATATGCATGCATTGTGTCACAAACCAAGTTTGTACATGATATGTTATGTCGACGATTGTTTTCTATCTTTCTAAAATCTAATATATGAGCACAAACATTATTCATATTTCTTCCGATTGGAATTGTGAAAGCTCTTATTAGCTCTTTACATGAGAGTGTATAGTTAAACGTTGTATTTTGGCTACTCGATTCAAATAATATAAGTCTTTTGAATCTAAAATCTTTAATCTTAAGTCTTTACATAAACATGTTCTCCCGTGGCTGCGATATAAACTTTTGCAATATTAACAAAATGTCTTTTCTTTTAATCAAAGTATTCCGATTCATGAATTAACACGATAGCGTGATCCGTGCCAATAATAATTTTGCCCCAAAAAAATTATTATGGCTACCAGTACCAACTTCTTATCAGTGGTCGTTGTCATATGATGCTTCATGGCCTTGCTCGTGGTCCATCACTGATCGCTCAGTGCCACAATCCTCGGCCCGAGAAGCTTACCTCATGCTCCTGAACACGCCACAGGTGAGACGCCTCTATAATCAAGTATATCTGCTCATCGAAGATGATTAATAGTGTTTTACTATGTTCAGTGAAGTTTTTGTTAAATTATAAACTTGATTTGATAAAATTGATTTAAGTTTGTATTGGTACTTCGGCTTGTAGTTGGTTGTTGGAGTTAATCTTGTGTAGTGGAGTCTCCTTAGTGGGTTGTTGTAGTGGAGTCTCCATTGATTGTTTAGGGGCATGTTTCCATGTCCATGTTTTCCTCCTTGTTTCATGTAGTGGGATGTGATGTATGGTAGGTGATATGTAGTAGGTGAGTAGTATAAATAGGAGGTGTGCCTTCACTTGTAAATCATCTCATCATAAATACAATTCTCTCTTCAAGAGTTCTCTCCTAGCTCTCTCTTCCATTAGCCAAGAATCTCTTCCAACAAAGTGGTATCCGAGGAACAAGATCCTTCCAAAAATATGGCGAGTGGAGGAATGATGCCCTTTCAAATTCCGGCTCTAAACAAGTCCAACTATGACAATTGGAGCATCAAGATGAAGGCGCTAATAGGAGCCCAAGACGTGTGGGATATCGTGAAGGATGGTTTCGTTGAGCATGAAGGAGACGTTCTAACGCAAGCTCAAAAGAAGGCGTTGAACAAATCAAGAAGGAGGGACAAGAAAGCTCTCTTTCTTATTTTCCAAGCGGTGGACGAAGAAAGCTTTGAGAAGATATCAAATGCAAAGACGGCTAAAGAAGCATGAGAGAAACTTCAAGTTTGCAACGAGGGATCCGATCAAGTAAGAAAAATTCATCTTCAAATTTTTACTCGTCAATATGAGTTCTTATGCATGGAAGAGAACGAAACAATTTCAGATTATTTTTCGAGAGTTTTGAGCATTGTTAATCAATTAAAAAGAGATGGGGAAGAAATTAAAGAGGTAAAAGTGGTAGAGAGAATACTTCGCACTTTGAGCTCTAAGTTCGAGTACATAGCTACCACCATAAAAGAGACTGAGGACCTTGAAGCATGACGATCGAGCAATTGATGGGTCACTACAAGCGTACGAGGAGAAGAAGAAGTGGAACCAAAATAAGAAAGAGGCTACGGAGAAATTACTACAACTCAATTTTGAAGAGATAAAGTCAAATCGTGGAAGAGGTCAAAGAGGACGTGGACGTGTCCAAGGACGTGGTCAAGGACGTGGATACGGACATCAATCCGAAGAAAGAGGTGGCTTTAACCACAACAACAATGGAAGAGGCGGTTTCAATGGTGATCGAAGAGGTGGATCCAATAATAGCCGAGGACGAGGGAATTCATGGTCAAGCAGGTATGACAAGTCTAACATCCAATGCTATAATTGTCAGAAGTTTGGTCATTATGCATCGGATTGTAGACATAAAAGAGTCGAAGAGAGGGTCAACTACGTGGAAAGAAATGATGAAAAGAGAAGCAAACTCGATGACAAAAAGCAAGAAGCACATCTTCATAGGATATGCCTCTAAATCTAAAGGCTACAAGCTATATGATCCAAAAGATGGAAAAGTCATCATTAGCCGCGATGTGGAGTTCGATGAACAAGACGCATGGGACTGGAATATGCAAGATTGCAAATACAACTCTCTCCATTACTTCGAAGAAGAAAGTGAGCCACCAAGAAGGGAGGAGCCACAAGAGCCCATCATTTTTCCAACCTCACCGATAGAACAATCAGAAGAAGAAAGTTCAAATGAAAGGACACCACGCTACAGGAGTATTGAAGAACTTTATGAGGTAACCGAAAACCAAGATATTATTACACTATTCTGTCTTTTAGGAGATTGTGAACCTTTGAACTATCAAGAAGCGGCTGGAAGTAAGAAATGGAGAGAAGCCATGGAGGAGGAAATAAAGGCGATCACGAAGAATGATACTTGGGAACTTGTTTCACTCCCTCTCGGGAGAAGGGCGATTGGAGTTAAATGAGTCTACAAAATCAAAAGAAATGCAAAAGGAGAAGTGGAGCGCAACAAAGCACAATTGGTGGCAAAAGGCTACAATCAAAGACAAGGCATCGACTATGATGAGGTATTTGCTCCCATCGCTCGTCTCGAAACAGTTAGACTTATAATTTCATTGGCGGCCCAGAATGCATGGAAAATCTATCAAATGGATGTGAAATCCGCTTTCTTAAACGGGTTTCTAGAAGAAGAAGTATACATCGAACAACGACCGGGCTTCGAGGAAAAGGGACAAGAAGATAAAGTACTCAAGCTGAAGAAGGCGTTATACGGAATAAATTAAGCACCACGAGCTTGGAATAGTCGTATCGACAAGTACTTCCAAGAGAAGAACTTCACCGAGAGTCCTTACGAGCATGCACTCTACATCAAGGTTCAAAACAAAGATATCTTAATCGTGTGCCTATACGTGGATGACTTGATCTTCACTGGAAACAATCCAAGCATGATTAAGGAGTTCAAGAGAGAGATGACTAAGGAGTTTGAGATGACCGACATTGGACTCATGGTATACTACCTTGGAATTGAAGTCAAGCAAACAAATGATGGAATCTTCATCTCTCAAGAATGCTACAGTAAGGAAGTTCTTAAGAAGTTCAAGATGGACGATGCCAATCCTGTCAGCACACCAATGGAGCATAGTATCAAGCTAAGCAAGCATGATGAGGGAGAAAAGGTGGATCCAACTCTCTACAAAAGCCTTGTTGGAAGTTTGCGCTACCTAACAAGTACAAGACCTGACATTCTCTACGCAGTTGGAGTGGTAAGTCGCTACATGGAAGCACCAACAATGACACACTTCAAGGCTGCCAAGAGAATCTTTCGATACATCAAAGGTACAACTAACTTTGGCTTACACTACTTTTCTTCTCACAACTTCAAGATTACTGGCTATAGTGATAGCGATTGGGGAGGAGATATGGATGATTGAAAGAGCACAACTGGATTCGTATTTTTCATGGGAGACACTGCTTTCACATGGATGTCAAAGAAGCAGACGATTGTGACACTCTCAACATGTGAAGCCGAGTACGTTGCTGCAACGTCCTGTGTTTGTCACGCTGTTTGGCTAAGAAATCTCTTGAAGGACTTGAACATGCCACAAAAGGATCCGATGGAGATAGGAGTTGACAACAAATCTGCACTTGCTCTAGCAAAGAATCCGGTGTTCCATGAGAGAAGCAAGCACATTGACACCCACTACCACTACATTCGAGAGTGTATTGAAAGAAAGGAGGTAAACTTGAAGTATGTGATGACTCAAGATCAAGCAGCGGACATTTTCACCAAGCCACTCAAGCAAGACACGTTTGTGAAGCTGCGAAAGATGCTTGGAGTTACAAATCAAGTTTAAGGGAGGATGTTAAATTATAAACTTGATTTGATAAAATTGATTTAAGTTTGTATTGGTAATTCGGCTTGTAGTTGGTTGTTGGAGTTAATCTTGTGTAGTGGAGTCTCCTTAGTGGGTTGTTGTAGTGGAGTCTCCATTGCTTGTTTAGGGGCATGTTTTCATGTCCATGTTTTCCTCCTTGTTTCATGTAGTGGGATGTGATGTATGGTAGGTGATATGTAGTAGGTGAGTAGTATAAATAGGAGGTGTGCCTTCACTTGTAAATCATCCCATCATAAATACAATTCTCTCTTCAAGAGTTCTCTCCTAGCTCTCTCTTCCATTAGCCAAGAATCTCTTCCATCAGTTTTGAGCTTACTTTCCAAATGTTCTCCGAGTATGATGGTTGAAAGTGGTGTGGCGGGCAGGTCATTGGGTTGGTGAGTTGACAAGATATTACTGTCACGACCAGAAAAAAAATGTGGGTCGCGATGGCGTTTGACTTATCTCTTTTTGATTTTTAGTCAAACAAGCCTCTGCGAAGAAAATTCAAAGTCAAATATTCAACGTACTAATAAAAGAACATTCAACATTCAAAACTATTCAAAATCAACCCAAAATCTTACCCAAGTACATTGGAGCAACCGCTACAAAGATGACAAAGTAACACAAATTAATTAACTGTTGACTGAAGGAAACTGACTAAAGACTTGATGGAACCGTACCGAAAAGCTTGCTCGTTGCTACCCAAACACCGTTGCTACTGACCGACTACTGATCTGAAAGAAAATTTTAATATTGGGGGTGAGTCAAAAGACTCACACTATGAGTAAACAACTCGCTACGTATTTGGCGAGCCGGATGGGGATTTCTTTTATTTTAAGTTGATATCGTATTTATAACGTGCGGCTCGCTCACCCTTCGTACTTTTATTGTGTACGTGGGGGTTTATTTATCTTCCTGTTAGCACATATACTTCTTATATCACATTGAATGTCATAACATGAGCCCCTTTTGGCTAGGCCCTTTTTGGCCAAATGCAAACGTGAATGCGTGACAGACATGAACTGCGACGGAAGCCCTTTTTGGCTAGGCAGTCGTCACTGCCGATCCGGATCAATCATATAACAAAACGCGATATTATTGCGGAAACAGAACGTCGCAGACATGATGCAGTGTATATGCATATGAATGAATGTTCAAGATAACAATTTTTCTTTTCCACATGAGTATATATATTGTTCACATATTATACTCATTATTCTTATTTAATAGTCACATATTTAATTTTGTACGAAAAGAAATACGTAGGAATTATTTACTCACCTCTACTGAGCCAATCCACCAAATCCTTAAAGACCTTGAGCAATAATAATGCTTCATTATAACCTACAATTTTACATTCTATAAGGAAGGCACACAAGCCTAAAATCTCATTGTTAACTCTTTAAACACAGATTTAATAGTCCAACTTTGACCGCTAATAACTTCATAACCAGACACCACTAGCTTACGATTTTTATACCGCTAAAAAGCTTGTTTCGAGCTAAACAATTTAGACACAAGAATCGCTTAATTCGGATATCGTAAGCTTAAGATTCAGACTCTTGAATTTGGATGGTTGAACTGTCTACGTCTAAAAGACAGGTTTGTACTCCTTACTTCGGAACGTTATTTCTCCCTAATCTGGTAGAATTAGGAAACATGTCACATATACATAGAAACTACGTTTCACATAGAACATGTTTAAAGAAAGAACTACTAAATTTCATTACCACAAC
>NQLW01000011.1:9543131-9568517 GCA_002312845.1 Kalanchoe fedtschenkoi
AACCATCATTTGGCAAAGCTTTTGAAATAACGACCTTCGGTTAGCCTATCTTTTAGTTTGATATCACGAAATTCACCTGTAAAGTTTAATAGGCTCTGCCAAGCTACATAGTATTTTCTAAACTAGTTATCAAAAACCTCTGACATTTCCTTTGAATCTCTAACATTTTTTTAAAATTATTTCACTTGTAATTCACAAAGACTCATTGCAATATAAAAACTTAACATTTGAACATATTCATACTAAATATATCATTTTACATATACCTTTATAAGAAGCTAGTGCCCAAATCTACATTATGGATAACGATCCAATGAGCACAAAGATTGTCGCGTTGTAAACTGTTTCTGCACCTGTCGAGCCTGATAAATTTGGATGACTTGGAACGGGCTAGTGATGTCGTGACCATGATACTCTACCTTCGGGTCGTCATGAGTATCCTCATGCTTAATTTGTGGCTAGTCAACAACACAAGTATCTCGGGTAAAGTTAGGATCTGACTCTACATAAATGACATAATTAGAAATAATCAGTGATAAGTTATTTAATTTAACAATTAGGAATAAGAATGATGAGTACCTTCTAGCAGACCGACCTGAGCAACATTGATAGAAACGAGTGTCTCCCGATTCATGTGATATAAGGTAGCACAATATGAATAAAAAAGATCATCACAATTTCTTTACATTCTGGTCCTCACCAAAGAATATCTTAGCGACCGCTTTACACGATGCACTAGTGTCTTCATCCGCAAAATAAGACATTATAATGTAATTACTAGCATGCATAACAGAAATAAGAAAAATATATTAAAAATTATTTCACTTATCTAATCAGTGCACTCGATTGTGGTAGGCTGATAAGTGTTCACGTGAAAAAGTGAAGGCTAAATGATCTGACGCGTGATCATATCGTACCACACCATGTACGCAGTGTGAGCGACTGGATTGAAAATGTATGAGCCGGTTACCACACAATCATTCCTTTGCTCCCGGATCACTATCCAGAACTAATGCTCCACGGCTCAGTCCAGCTTGTTCTTCCTCTTCTTGATCTTATGCAGATCGGAGTGACCATCTCTCGTCAGCTTTGAAATAATAAGTTGCAACACAAACTGACACAACAATCGGGATAATGTCACTCCACCACATAGAAGCATATCGAATGCACCTCTACGCTCCATACGCCGTGGCCCATCAAATATAAGTAGTGAATCCACTAAAGATATCATCTTCATAAGGATCCATGTCACTAAAATTCTTATAAGGTAAATCGTCATGGACAATTATTCGATTCATACAACCATTGATGTTTGTAAAAAGTTAAGTTATTTTTCCAAGTACTTTCATATGAGCAGATTGAACGATTTTAGCCAATAATTTCTTATTATCTTTGCTCTTTCGGATAAGAAATATTAATAACGAAGTTTGTTGTAATGTACAATGTATTAAATAACAAAGAATGATGTGACGGTCATGCAGGTGGATGATAGACCAACAACGGGGCACACGAAATGTTTGTTGTTCTATTAAGTGAAGATGGATATGATCTTTGTTGTTGTAAACAACAAATGGCGGGTAGAATGGATAAAAGTAGGGTATAATGGATAAAAAATCAAAGACGAACCTAAAAATGATAGCGAAAGAAGGAAACAATCAAATCGTTTACTGTTGGTTTCTGGTTAAGCTCCTCCCTCTCTCCTAAAATAAATCTCCTCTTCCAAAACCCAAACCGTTGTTGCAGAGGGGGGTGCGGCGGTCGCCCAGCCGCTCCCCTCTCCCACCTTCTCCTTCCCTTCTCCACCCTCTCCCTTTCATCCCCCACTCAGATCGGCTTCGTGCCGCTTGATCTCGAGTCCCCTCACCAGATCTAGCAGGGACACCCCTAGATCTATACGTCTTCGGTCTCCGTTCAACAATCTCAAGTAGGGTGCCGCCGTCGCGCTCGCCCCCCAGCTTTCATAAGCCATGCTACAGTCCGTCCCTGTCCGTTGCTACCGGCCCGTGCTCGTCCAGCTCCAAATCTCGTCGTTCGTCAGTCCCAGCTCTCCTCGTCACCAAATCCAGCTCTTATGGTGGAATCCGACTCATCAGACACCTAGCTCTCCCCGCAACGAAGCTCGGAGCCCTCTGCCTGGCAGTTGGCCTTCTCAGGTTAGTCCTGGGTTAGATCTGAGAGTCCTGAGCTGCGTTCGGTTGATGTGGGTGCCTAGATCCATTGCTCTGCTACAGATCTGCGCCGAGATGGTGCATCTGGCCGACACCCTCAGCCGCGGACGGATCGACAGTTTTTGAAGTCACCTGCTTTAACGTGGGCCTTGGCCGCGCCCTGCGCCCCCATCGTGAGGTGCTTCGAGCTCTACGCCCCAGGGTCCGCGCCCTAACTTCCAATCGTCCGAGCCTAAAAATCCCAGCGTCCGATCCGTAGCGCACTAGCACCTCGCGCCTTAGCGCCCGCACCGATTCACGGCCTGATGCGGTAACACCCATGCCCTCTAGCGACAAGTGCCCAATCCCATAAGCCTCGCTCCCATTCACAGCAGTGTTCCGTGTGCAGGCCCGTTCCTGAGATTTTGTGGGCCCTGGGGCGAGAGTGAATCATGAGCCCTCTATTTTATGTGTTAAGTAAATTTTAGTAGCATAATTAATTCAAAAGTATTGATAGCTTAGTTGGTTTAGACTATGAATAGTATAAAAATGGGTTAGGGTTCGAATCACACTACTGTCATGATTTTCTTAATCACTTTTTTACGTGGATTTGGGCTTGGAAGGGCCCGACCCTGCGTAATCCATTACTCATGGTGAAAGACACGGGCTCTCATCCATTATTGTTAAAGGAATATGGGCCCCGACCCATGCCTGGGCCCTAGGCGACCGCCCATTTGGGCCAAGCATAAGGGTCGGGCCTGTCCGTGTGCCTCACCTCTTAGGCTCCAAGCGCCATGCATCTGATTTAGGCTCCTTGAGCCAAGGTCATTAGGCCCGACGCGCCACCTCATGTAGGTTCTCCGAGCCCTCCCATTTGTAGGCTATTCCAACCATTCCTAGGTCTTGCGCCACCTTTTGTAAGTATTTCATCAATAGGTCATTTTGGACTTCTATCAATAAAATAATCTAATTAAAAAAAAAGAAACAATCCAAAACATGAATCACAATAGAACTTGAACAATCCTAAATCTCAAATCTTACACTCAAAAGCCTAAACACTAATCCAATAAACACGGATCAACATCGTAGGTTGACACTCATCATGTAGGCTGAAAAGTAAAATTACTGTGTATGAACATCTTGAGATGAGTGCAAATAATATACAAACTTGCTCCGACAAATTCGAAGTCAAGGAATCAACTCATGAAATTTTTCCATTTTTAATATTTTGGGGTCACAAAATTAAAATGTGTTAGAATTTGGAATATATATAAATTAAAAAAAATCTATTATTACCCCTGGTTTGAAATAATTGTGGAATTTATTTTGATGACATAATAAATAAGAATATAAATTATATCATCAATAAATTTAAGAGCTATGTTGTCAAACTTGGAGTAGTCATTATAAATTAAAGTTGCACACATTACATGCAAACATATTGCACGAGCAGAATTGCAGACACACAACATGCAAAGCCTTAAAACCTGAACAGCACCAGAAACGAGCAAAGCTTGGAGGGAGGAGCTCCGGCATGATCGACGAGCGTGGCGAAGGTCAGGCCGGTTTGAAGAATTTGAGCTTGAGGCCGCTGTTGACAATGCTCCAGATCCCACCGATCGAAAACGCCAGGCTGAAGGCCACGCCGAGCCACCCGAGGCCCCAGTGGAAGTACCAGTTGAAGGTGTACCTGGGCGGCTTCTTGATGAGCGCCCACATGAAGCACGGGTAGGCGAAGGTGACGGGGAGGGTCAGGCCCCCGAGGAGGCCGGCGAGGCTGGAGAGGAAGGGAAGGGCCACGCCGATGAAGAAGGAGATGAAGCCGTAGAAGACGCGGAAGCCCGACCTGACCCACACGGAGCAGGGCCGGTTGGTGCGGCTCGTGTAGCCCGCCTCGAAGCTGTCGAAGACCGGCATGGAGTAGATTTGGAAGCTGCTGAGGCAGCTGAAGACGACCAGGAGGAACGTGATGGCCAGGAGTCCCCGCGGAATGTCGTGGCTGTGGAATGCGTACAGCGCGTTGAGAATCCCTCCCGACGGCATCTACACAAAAATAATTAAACAAATTAAAAATTTTGATGCAAAATAAATGCAATAAAAAGAAAAAAAATTCCGACCTACTTGAAAGTGAAAACGTAAAACTCGATAATCCAATTAATCAATCAGATAATGTAACCGTTTGGTAAATTTGCTTTGATTTGGAGTGTTAGTAGTTTGGTAAATGTTTCAATTTTTTAATCAACCGATTACTAATAGGTATTTTTAATTTTTCAAATCGAACCAAATCAAAGCAAAGGATTTCTCCAATATAAAATTTTAATTAAATATATAATATAAATTAGAATCTCTACATTATTATTTGTTTATTAAAGTCTTCTATTAATAGTATATAAATACTATTCAATTTTAAAATTTTCAAACCGATCTGAAACTATTCCATTTGAATTTTTAATAAACCGAAGCGAATCATTAAACTATAATGAAAGCTGAAATATCAGATAAACTTACGAGGTTTCCATATGCCCAAAATCCTCCGATGGCGACCGGGAAGAGGCACATGGCGATGAAGAAATACGCGACCTTGGCGCCACGCCACATGGGCACATGAGCCGGGTGCTTAAACGTTGACGGCATGGTGGCCTGAAGCGATTCGAATCCGTGAGCGACAAGCTACGTACGTAAGTAGAGATTCGAATTTCGAAGAAGATATGAAGAGGAGGTAACCGGACCACCTGAATTTCGAGCACAAGATTGTGGCCTCTGAAAGCGAATGCGACAATTCCAAGTCCGTTCAACGCCATGAATGCGGAAGCGGAGAAGGAGGGGGCGGATATAGGCTCGTAGGACACCGTCGGCGGCCGGGCTTGGTTCACTGAGAGGACCCACACCATGGTGGAGTAAAAGATGGCGGTTATGGCCCCTATGAGAGACAGCCCCGCAATGGAGTTCAAATTCGGGAGCTGCGACAGGACGATGCATAGCGAAGTGAAGACCAGATACCACTCGACGGTGGTCAGCGGATTCGATGAGCATGTGGGTCCGCAGACGATTTGGAAAAAGAGCTTCATGGTCTCCCCGCCTATCAGTATCAAAGCTGTTGCCGTTCCGGCAGATAAGTAGACCGTCGGGAAAAGGGCTAGCCACACGCCAAGTCTCTCCCCTGCGGCGAATTTTAGTCTTAAAATTCTCTATCCGGATACACGGAAAAATGACAGGTGAAATTTGTAAAATTTTACCGAATGCGGCTTGCGCAAGCTCGACGTATCGGTTGTATCGCTTTCCTGGGACGGCTTCATGCAGCTGGACTAAAATCCAGAGCGTGTAGAGCTGCCAGAAATACGCTATCGTCAAGGAGAGCACTCCCCAGCTCCTGCAAATCCATCAAAATTTGCAGTCAAGAATGGGGCATAAATGGAGCTACAAGGCTGACAGATCAACACGGCGCAGCTTCTGCCAGTGAAAACCGCCACTCAGACTTAAAGGAGGTCACAATCACAAGAAGCAAACAGAAAGCGACTCAACCAGACATCAACTTGTCGAGCCCTACAACCTTAACAAACATTCAGATCCTTAAAATTGATGTTTCGAACAAGGCAGCTACACATCACTTAAGTCCGTGACGACAGACTTAATCAAGTAGCCATCAATCCAGCGGCGCCCCATATGAAATTATGAGACCAGGATGTTTCAGTAGAGCTACACAATAATCACAATCCTAACAACAATGTCAATTATTCAAAGGCGAGAAAGCGGAGCAAGAATGTTCATAATTCGATTCAGCTTTAAAGATTGCGCCTTTTTCTCCATTCAAAATCAGAACAGCCAATGGATTAAAGCTCAGCATTGTCGGAGACATTATGGTAACACTCACTTTACTGGCCCACGCATCAATTGATGGGTCGATTCTTTTGGCCTTATGAGAGCTCGCCTTACGATCTAATTATGAAAAAGCAAATCGACAAGCTACAGTTGAACATTCAAACCAGTAAGATCAAGTGAAGGAAACTAGCTTTATGACTGCTGGCAGCGACGGAACGCCGTCGTTTAGGGGTAACATAGCTACTTGAGGCGCAGATTTCAGAGGAAATTGAAGAACACAAAAACAGAGGAGGGCAAGTATTGGACTTAAAATTTGCAGGGTTTGAAAATTCACTAAACGGCGCCGTATAGCTCGTCGGAGGGACAGCTTAAGCCTGGCGCCGGGTTTTTAGATACAGAGCAGCAAACTCGAGAAAGCATAATGAAGATGTGTTTCAAACAATGTGAAACAGAGCAGATCCGAATCAAGGGTATCAGGGAACACTGATTATTTTGGATATGAGAAATTGAAACCCAGTTGGAAATTTGAGAAGGCATCAGTAAAAATCGAAACTTGAAAACGAAGGAAAAAGTGAAGAACGGCTGCGGAGTGTGCGGCAGCTTACCAGCCGAGGAAAGAGAAGGCGACGGGGAGCAGCAGAGCCTGGAACCCGACACCAGCGTTGAGATTGTGAAACGCAGCGTAATGCGCGTTCCCATTTCTGGACTCGGTGATCGGCAGCCAGGCGTCCTGCGGGTTGAGCTTCGTCAGATGCCCGACCTCCTCCAGATACCCCTTCATGTTCACCAGCACGCGCTTCATCGGAGTCCCGATGGGGGACAGAAACCTGGGCGAGATGAACGACGTCGGCGTCCATCCCGCGGAGGACTTGTTGGCGTCCCTCGTCGCCGGCCGCGGAGATCTCTGTCCCGACGGAGTGGGGATTTCGGGGGTTGAGGCTCGGGGTGTTGCGGGGATCGATATGAGCTCCGCTTCTGGTCTCTCCTCCATTTCCGGCTTGCAGACGAAGCTCTTTACCGTGAGTGAGTGTGAGAGTGAGAGTGATAGTCTCGCATTAATGGTGGAAAACGGACAACAGAGCTAACGAGGAGCTGACTCAAAGCTTCTGCCTTTTTTTCACAGGTACTGTCGAAGAATGCAGGAGAAGCCACAGACCAGACTCAGTCTCTCTCTCTCTCCAATTCTCTGTAAATCTTGCTTTGCAGCAGAGCATAAGAGTTTGTACAAGATAAGCCACAGCCGTTGATTTCGTTGCGAATCCGACAGCTGAAATTTATTTGATGTTTTGAGAAAGTATCGTAACGTACGGCGTGGATGAGACGTTGCATCAATCGATGGTTGATGGATTAGGTTGTGCAGGGTGATAGCGTGACGTATGTCGTACCGGATGATGATTATCGGGTGGGCGGGCGGGGCTAGCGTGACGGGGATGATCACGGGCAATCAATCACCGTCATGATGAGTGGATGTGATGATGAGGAGTGGGGAACTGCCGGGTCGGGTTGGTGGGTTGTTGGGTGCTTGGGGGGAGTGTGGGGGAGTTGTTGGGTTCGGGCGGGTTCAGGTCTCGATTGATTTTGACTGACGCGAGATTTGAAGCATTGTGTGTGGGAAAGTCTTGGAAGTAGCAGTGGGTTTGTCAGGCTTGTCCGACACTCACACGTGCTGCTCCCCACGCGTCAGCCTTACACGTGTCACTTATTCATTGAGTCGAACAGAAGAAGCTGAATTTTTTCAAAACAAAATTTGCTGAATCCATGTTCCATGGTGTACACGTCACGATCTCAAAAATGTGTATGGCGATCTCGTTTAATTCATTTTTTTCATTTTTAATCAAACAAGTCTCGCCAAACAAAACTCAAATATAAGTTAATGCCCAACATACTAATAAAAAAAAATTTGAAATTAAAAATTTTCAAAATCAATCCAAAATCTTGTCAAAGTACATCGGAGCGACAACTAATGATATTACAAAGTAACAAAAAAAAAACTACTGATTAAAAGAAACTAACTGAAAAATGGATGACACTACACTGAAAAGCTTGCTCGTTGCTAACCAAATACTATCACTACTGGCCGACTACTAATCTGAAAAGAGAATTTAGATAGTGGGGGAATTATTATTTTATTTTATTTAATTTAATATCTTATTTATAATGTACGACTCGCTCACCGTTCGTACTTTTATTGAGTATGTATGGGGTCAATTTTTAATTTTATTGACATATATTTCATATACCACATCAATATGACATATGTCATTGTAAGTGTGTATGCGTGATGCACAGACATGAACTGCGACGGAAAACCCTTTTTGGCTAGGCAGTCGTCACTGCCGATCCGGATCATAAAATCAATCATATAACAGAACGCGATTCTTTTCACGAAAACAGAACGTCGCAGACATGATACAGCTAATATGCATTATATTATGTGGGTATATATTATGTACGTATTTCACTTTTACATGTGGGTATATATTATGTACGTATTATACCTAATATGCATTATTAATAGTCACATATTTAATTTTGTACGAAAAAATACATAGAAATTATTACTCACCTCTACCGAGCGAATCTAACAATCCTTAAGAGACTTGAGCAATAATAATGCTCCATTATACCCAGCAATTTTACATTCTATAAGGACGACAAACAAGCCTAAAATCTTATTGCTCTCTCTTTAAAAACAAATTTAATAGTCTAATTTTGAAAGCTAATAACTTCATAACCAGACGTAACTAGCTTACGATTTTTATATCGATAGAAAGCTTGTTTCGAGCTACATAATTTAGACACAAGAATCACTTAATTCGGATAATGTAAACTCAAGTTTCAGACTCTCAAAGTTGGATGATTGAGCTGTCAAATTCTAACAGACAGATTTGAACCTCTAACTTCGGAACATTATTTCTCCCTAACCAGGTGTAGTTAGAAAACATATCACATATCCCTAGAAACTACGTTTCACTTAGAACATGTTTAAAGAAAGAATTACTCCATTTTGATATCAGAACATGAAGATATCTTCATCCAAAGTTAGTAGGTAAAGCTGTCTAAAACCAACAAACAGCTTTCTACTCCTACCTTTCCACTCAATTATCTTATTACTCCGATTGAACTAGATTTCGAAACTTATATAGTTAGAAAGAATCACAACAAACGAGTAACAAAAACTCAATTTACAGCTATACTAAGACTGATCGGTAAAATCGTGTGCATCTTTAAATTAGCCGATGGCATTTAAATCTATTCTAATGGTTGCCGCTCTTCTCCTTCTTATCAGTAACAAGCTTTGAACCTTTCACAGAGGGATATTGTTGTATCAAAATTTTTGCTCGAGTGAAGTACGCATCACACCACAGACTTTTGCACAATTGTTCATTCGAACCAAGCTGTCAATGCTCGAAAAGCACTGTCCGACCAAGTAATCTGCGTATCAGCTTTCGCCCCTGCTAATCCGACATCAGCAAATCAGACCAGTCACATCTGTTGTATCTTAGTTGAGGACACGGCCAATGGCTTCCGCCAAAGCTTGTCTTCCTCCGATTGGATATGACATCTGGAGCCTCTCCACCTCGAACATGTCGGCTTCCACCTTCGTTGCTTTCATCTTTTACATATATACAATTGAGGGACTCACGAAGTGGAGAAACTAGAAATTTTAGTTTGGGAGTACGAAAGTTTTTTTTAAGGTACAAAGATAAAAAATATAATGTTTTTAAGCTTGATTGAGGGTATAAATTTTTTTAAACTGACTGGAGTACAAAATTAAGGGATATCATATACTAAAATATGAACGTTTGATCGGAACCTGTGTGAACAGTTGTCCCCGCTGTCCATCCCGTGATACCTCCAGTGATACCGCCACTGGACTCACGGTTTCGACATGCTATACTTCTTTCATGGATGAGAGGAGACCACGAATGATCACAACTCCGAATTTTGCTATGTTGAGGATCGATAGTTGCTGCTCCTCTATACATCCTACTTTATATGCTTAGCCACGAGCCCTAGCCCAGGAATATGATTTTTATTTTTATCTTCTTTTTGGGTTATGCTTGTTTATGATTTGGGCTTTTGTTAATCTAAGTTAGATGTTAATTAATTTTTTTTCATTATTTTACATGAGTGTCATTACAGTATACCTTGAGCCCAGTGTGAAGTGGACCGGCCCAATTAAAAAGCCCGGTCGAATCGTTTATTAAAACACAACTTTCTCTGGAAATACAAAGCGATTTGGCGCTTTAGCCGATAATCTAAACATAAATTACAATGTGGACTGCAATCCTGGTAGGAAGTTTGTAATTCCACATGGAGAAATATTTAGTCATTTCTGTTCTTCAGCTATTGATGGATAAATATTTTGGCATTTCCGTTCTTCAGCGGTTGATTGGGGTGCGCATCCGCTTGACAATTCTGTCAACAGCGTCGCGTGACATCACTAGTGTGTCGTGTTGAAGAATGCTGTAGACATTCAGTCCCTGAAAAAAACCATTGCATTAGCGATCTAACAAATCAAGAATCACACATCAAGTTGAAATCAACTAAGCAAATACTGGTTTAAAGTGAAGTTATGTGGGACATAGGAAGAAACTTGAATTATATGTCTGGTAACTTACGATAGAGGGCAACACATTGACATAATGTAGGTTCTGGGTGGCTAGTTTTAATTTTTCATTTATCGGTCCACCATCAACAAGAAGGAATTTTTTGCAGTCCTCCATTTGAGTTGCATAGTTTACAATGTATTTCGTCTTGTGGGAGGGGACTTCTAAATCTTCAAACACCAAAAGCTGCACAATGAGTGAAACCATATTACAATTTGGATCACTGAAAATAAATACAATCATAATTATGATTAAATAGTTTAAGATTTAATGTTTTCGTGGATGGGAGCAAAGGAAACAAAAAGACTTGCCTTCCCTTCTGCCACACGGGCCGACAAAGCAATCTTTAACCCTAGGCGCCTAACCTTTTTGTTCACCTTGAATGCATGGCTGCGTGGCTTAGGACCATGAACAACACAACCTTTCCTGAACTGTTATTCATACATTCAAATTGTTACATTAAGCGCCAAACATCAGACAATAAGAAATAAAATGAGGAAAAGAATGATGCCCACAAAAACAAAACAATCAGAATTCACATCACCTGAGGGCCACGCAATGTCCCGTGCCTAGCTCTACCAGTCCCCTTTTGCTTCCATGGTTTTCTTCCAGTCCCACTAACTTCACTGATAGACTTTGTTGAATGAGTTCCCTGAAAGATGGAGATGGCATTTGAGACGGGCTAAAAAAATATCTGAGATTCAATATTTCAAATATTGTATCTGTTGTCTATTTAACCAAATATTTTGAAATAAGTGATGGCCTCATAAAATGTCAAGTGCAATGATCAAACCTTCACCAGGCATGATTTTCCAAAACTAATCGATCTGTGAAAGCACAACTATTTCTACTCCCAATATAAGTTGTCCAGACGCTCAGGCAGACAATAAATACATTAGAGTGGTTTCCTAGTTCATAATTCCGATTTTAACAGCAACATATCGAACTGTCAGCATTACAGAGTAAGCTTTTCAGAAGACCAATAAAATTCCCTATCTGTTAGAAGAACTAAACATACCTGTTGTCGTTTAGCAAGTTGCCATCTCACTACGCGATGAACAATATCTTTCCTGATAGGCACATCAAAAACATCCCCAGGAAGGACAGTAAAGCCTTTGTCTTCATTATGAAAATTTGTCACTGGAATTAATAAATCTTCCATGAGCCCTGCAAATAATCATGCTTGAGAGGTGTGCTTAAATGTTTTGACATTGTGGAATAGAAATAGTTCAAAGGGCGATTAGAATCTCTGAGAGAATGGTTCAAATATCCCAGAAGCAAGCTACATGATTCAAATACATGCTTCTCTGTGTCTAAAGACGTTTGTCTTAATATACAAGAGTATCATATTCTTAAATTAAATCGCTCAGAAAGCAAAACACGTCTTTTCAAGAAAACAAAAAACACCATGTCAATGTCAATTGGAAACATGTGTTCAAAATACACAAACCAAAACCAAAATGCAATAACTGCAATCATAGTTTTAGAAGAATGGTACATCATTGCCTATTATATCAACTAGGTTACTCAAGCAATCCTCACCTATCTCACGTTCCTCAGCTGCTTCCTTTTTAGATAATAATTCAGGAGGGAAAGGAGCATCTTTCGACTCAGGAGATATAACGGAAGTTGTGAAGTTCCGACAACCCAAAAGGGACCAGCAAGCCTAAAATATCATTCAAAATAGAGGATTCATGACTGTTATTAGCATGCAGCAGAAAAATGCTCAAGGCCCAAAAACCCAAATCAGTAAATAGCACAAGAAACAAAACAAAAGTAACTATAATCTTATAATGACAGAACCAGCAGCATCTAAGATAAAAATAAAAATCTGACATAGTGCATCATTGTGGTTCATTTCAATTACCAATGTCCGTGATTTGTAAAACTTAACAGATACAGAAGTTACAAGGCTTCCACCTTTTTAGATGATGATTCAGTAGCCACTGTGCTCTCTACAAGGGGCCGGGAATACAAGCCTGCAATCAGAAGAAGCTACAATCTCACAAATAAACAAAATCCAAAAATATAAAAAATTAAAAAGAAAAAGGAACTCAATCTGCAATCAACTAAAAGGTGATCACAGAGCTGTATTCATTACCACTGAAATTAGACAACCGATTCGACTTGAGGAAGCCCAGCGACCGCCGCAAAAGCCTGCTAGATATTGCAGCCGCCATCTCCCAAAAAAAGCTTCAAATAAGTTGATCAGAGCAGCGGTAACTCACAATTCATCGTTTCGAAAGCTGCAAAGGAGTTCGAATCATCCGAAATTACATCTAAACATCGCTCGTTTACATTTCCACCTTAACTAAACAACGCGATTCCTAACACTGCGTACAAAAATTGATACTCGTGGAAGAAGGAATGCGTGGTACCTAAAGAAGGAGAGGTTGAACGAGGATTAATTTTCTCCGGTGACCGAACTCCTCGTCGTCGAACTCAGGTGGCGTCTTGTTCTCGGCGAAGCAAAAACCCCTAATTCTCAAAGCAGAGAGAATCTGAGCGAATTGGGCTGAGAATCTGAGTGATGACGTTGGCGGTAGTTGGGCCTTCGGCCCATTTGGTTACAATGAGGCCCGTTTGAGAACTTACAGGAAGTTTAGGCCGTGTTTGGCATAGCGAAATTCGAGGGATATGAAATGGGCGGGAAAAGTAAATGAAATCTTTGCATATTGATAAAAAGCTGAGAGATGAAAAATTATAAAGAGATAATAATTTATGACACGTTTGGTAACAGTTTGAGTATTGATAAATAATTTTATTTTTTTTTGAATAAAAGTAATTTCAATTTTAAAATTAAAAGATATTAATTTATCATATTTTAAACCAAACATATTAGATTATTATTAATTATCTTATTCCTTGAACTTAATATTTTTCACATGTTTATCTATTTCTAACTAAATAAAAAAATAAAAATAAAATCCATACAAAATTCATTGAACCTCATGAATTAACCGCATTCCACCTTACTCAAATTTTCCAAGAGATTCACGCGCGCAGTGAATGATAAAATCAACTCATATGAATCACCAAACCTGACGTAAGCACTTACATCAGTCTTCATGCCGTGACATGAGACTTGGGTGTGCAATACGACCCCATAATTCAAACTAAATTACCTTTGAGCCCTTAACGCTTCAATAAGTTTTCAAATCCTGCATAATTTCATAAGCTAAATTGAGTTTAAAAAATCAATTAAACTAACTTTTAATCACATGTTTAATTTTTGAGAAATAAAACAGAACAAATAATTTAACTGAGAATTGAAGATTAAAATGAAAAGACCAAAAATCGTGCAAAAATAAAAAGTAGTGGGGTACATCTGTAATATTCAGACATGGAGGGATGATTCCTAAAAGTGAGAAATGTGAGGGTGATACTGATACTGTATCTCCGCTTTTCTTAGGGCGGTTGGTTGACAAAAGTACCCTTAGAAGTGACACGTGGCAGATGAGTAGGACAGTGGTGACGGGAACTTGAGGGTGGATCGGTCATTCGGTCAATTTGGAGATATTTGACCGAATATAATATATGGGAGTGATGCGAGGAAGGTAGGAAGAAAGGACGCAAAACTGGGATTGGCTTTTAAAGTCAAACTGACCAGATTTACAATTCTACCCCCACGTCAATACCAATTAAAAGCTATCCGAATTAAGTTTGAAATACGAATACAAATGCCACTAATGGCCAAGTCCCAAGTGGGTTTCGGGTTTGAAGCATTTTGTTGGTGATTAAATATTTTTATATTTATTCTATTTAACATTTAAAAAATATAAATAAATAATTTAAATTATTTACATAATTCGTATTATCAAATTTTACGGATGATTAAGTGTGTGTGAATATATTTTTATGTTTATTTTATTAATTGTCAAAAATTAAATAAATTAAACTCAAAAAATAAAAGAATTATAACTCGATAGACGAGCTCTTGGCGAGAGTCATCCTAACTCATATCGAAACTTTTTTCTTACATTGTGAGAGTTATTTATTTAACCCTCTGTCTATGAACGCAATCATTTACTTTAACTAAAAAATAATCTATCATTTAGTTTTCTTCCCCAGTTGTTATTAATTAAATGTTCATTTTATTTTTTCTCTTTATCATTTTTATGAAGAAAATAGAAATTTTTTTATAGAGAATTCATTTTCTTATTATTCCTTTTTCCTTTCATTTTTAAATAAAACAGTGTCTTTAGTAAAGACAATGGGAAGTAGATGGAATTGTGAGGGAAAGTTAAATAAACTTTATGCTTAGTTATAAAAATTATATGAAAAGAAAAATAGGATGAAGTTTGACTCAATGTTGAGTTAAATAAATTTTATGTTTAGTTAGAAACAGTGTGTTCACCGGATTGACTAGAAATCATATTCTCTCACACATTTTTATTATAACCATACTCATTATGAAACAGTTTTCAAGCTCCTCCAAAATATTTATGCTAAGATGCAATCTCCAATAAGTTTTATTAATTTCCTTTTTATTAAATTGGTGGTGAAAATTGTGGTAAAGTTATTAAAGTAATTTCTATTTTTCTTAAAAAAATTCTTCTATTTAACATTTCTCCATTTAT
This sequence comes from Kalanchoe fedtschenkoi, assembly GCA_002312845.1. Lineage (NCBI taxonomy): Eukaryota > Viridiplantae > Streptophyta > Magnoliopsida > Saxifragales > Crassulaceae > Kalanchoe > Kalanchoe fedtschenkoi. The sequence goes on from NQLW01000011.1 coordinate 9,558,291, forward strand.
TTCCGAAACAAAACATTATATTTTGTTTAAAAAATATCCCTCATTATTTGCCTCCTATTTTTCCTAAATTTAAGTCTGGAGAGCACAAGAGTTTTCCAAAATTAAATAAATACTTTTGGAATATTCCAATATTCTCTCTTCATTTCTTAGCCGTCGGGCATTTCCGTAATTAAATCCAAAACCATGCCCAATCACAAAAGCTGCCCTCATATATTCACAGTTCACATCTCTCTTCCGCGATATTCTCCTTCTTCATCGTCTCAAGTTCGCTCTCTGTTCAAATTCGACCCGATTCCTGAGCCCGATCTCTCAATCGGAGAGCCAAAGCTCAGGAACAGCACCTCCGTTCATCATCCTTCCGATCAGTCTAAGCAACCAGTTGTCTCCTGGTGAGCCGGTCACTCAATTTTGCGCGATCCAAAACCCTAGAATTTGGGGGTTTGGTGTCTGCCGGTTGATTTGGTGCTGCGATTCGTCGACTAGCTGGTCGGGGAACTGATTGTTGGGTCAGAGATGGCGTTTGTTGGATTTTAGGGTTTCTCTCATTTTACGCTCAGTTGGTCAACGAGGGGAACCTGCTTCAGATCTTTCTACTGATTTACGAAATCGTATTTATGGCGATCAGAATTACCGTTTCCTACTCCGGCTACGTCGCTGCCAATATGGCAGGGTGCCGGGTAGGGAGCAATCGGGTGGCTCACGAGTGCTGGATTAGGTCCAGGCTGTTTGGAGGGGTTAGCCAGAAGCCTGAGGTCGAGGCTACTCCGAGGACCTACCAGACTGCTTCTGCTGCTTCTGGTGGTTGTCGGTTTATGTCCGGTGCGTCCGCGTCGATGTATTCGACCATTGCTGGAGAGCTGTTGGGTGATACTTTTAAGAATCCGCTGGTGTTGGGGCTGGCTGCGATACTTAAAACCACTGCTGAGGTTTCTGGATGTGGGTCTGGTGTGGGGTTGGGTGTATTTGGTGTTTCTGTGTTGAAGCCTTCTTCCATTCTGCCCTTTTTGCAAGCGTCGAAGTGGCTGCCTTGTGGTCAGGCGGTGCTGCCTGACTTGAGAAATAAGGTTGATAAAGGTGGAACCGTTGCTTGTGTCGAAGATGATAGCCAATTTCAACCTGAGATGTCTGTGAAAATGGCGAAGGGTAACTGGTTGTCTAAGGTGCTGAACTTGTGTTCTGAGGATACTAAGGCTGTGTTTACAGCTGTGACAGTTAGTCTGATGTTCAAGTCATCTCTTGCTGAGCCTCGGTCCATTCCTTCAAGCTCTATGTACCCTACTTTGGATGCTGGTGATCGAATTATGGCTGAGAAGGTACATCATTTATGCTTGAGATCAGCATATGAAGCATATCTATCGCTTTTTGATTTAAAGCTGATCAATTCCTTTTGTTTTGCATCAGGATAATTATGTTGGATTGGATGCTAGTAGAAGTGCATTTTAATTATATATTTTTTTATCTTGTGTGTTCGAGGGCCATGCATACTGAGATCACTCGGTCTCAATTTCACATAAAACATTTTTGCACATGTGAGTTATTTGATCTGATTGTGCTTATAAGTTAAATGTGAACAGAACATGTCTGCTGTGCTAATCTGCTAGTCTCTAGCCAAGAGTCAGTTGGTTCCACATATGTAATATGCGGGGCTACCATGAATTGGTTAACTTTTTTCTTTGTCGTTCTTCATGTGAACTGGTTTAAATTTTGCTTGAAGTTTGCCGGGAAAGTTAGCTTTTTTTCGATGTAAGCTATTTTTCAGTGTTGTATATAGGAGATGCATGCATTTACGAAATTTGTGGATATAAAAAGTGATAATCTTTATCTTTTTTGTGGCTTCAGGTTTCATACCTCTTCAGAAAGCCGGATGTGTCAGACATCGTGATTTTCAAAGCTCCTTCCATTTTGCATGTGAGTTTTGACAATCAATTGCAGATGGGTAGAACCATTGTGATTCACAGGTGCTAACTCGTTTTATTTGCTTGTTGATCAACTCACAGGAAGTTGGTTGTTGCCGCCCTGGTGAGGAGTTCATAAAAAGGGTTGTAGCCAAGGCTGGGGATATTGTAGAAGTGAGTCACATCTTCAGTTTTTGCATCGCCTTTTACTGGTACCAATACTTTACTTTGTCATCATGTTTGTTAGTGCTGACATTAGTTCCTTGCCGTAGGTACGAGGTGGAAAATTATATGTGAATGGCGTTCCGCAAGATGAAGAATTTGTTTTGGAGCCCCTTGCATATGACTTGAAGCCAGTGGTAATCTTCATTAACCATACTAAAGCTTTAAATGGTTAGTCTGACAAATTCCTGATGAAGGTGCTGAACCATTTTTAATTGTTATTTGCAGCTTGTTCCTGAGGGTTGCGTCTTTGTGATGGGAGACAACCGAAATAACAGCTTTGACTCTCACAACTGGTAAATCTGAAAACCCCTGTTACTGATCCAATTTCATTTCATAATAGCAGCTTAGGTTGGAAAAGGCTTCAATATACTCAAGATTGATTGTCAAATATGATTGTCGTTGCCTGTGATTTACACTTAATACATTGTAAGTAATAAGAATACTGGGGGCAGACTTTCATCTCCGCGAATCAATAATAATGTACATTCTTTCCGGAGTATTGTAGTTTAAATTGAATCAAGTTTCTCTAACTGGCATGTATTTCTACTTTCAGGGGCCCTCTTCCAATCAAAAACATTGTCGGTAGATCTGTATTCCGGTACTGGCCCCCTTCAAAGGTGTCAGACACAATACATAAACGTGCGGTTCAGGAGTCCATGGCAGTTGCTTAACCCAATGTGGCCCCCAAATTTCACTCACAAGCAGGAAATATAGCTGATTGAATTTCATTATAGACACGGTCTATGATGCAAAAATGTTTGAGCCTCTCTGTGAGGTTCACAGTCTGAGAAATCGTCAGTATTTCACCATATCAAGATTTATTCTTGTTCTTTATAGTATTCAGATGGGTATTCAACCATTCATGCTACTGCTCAAGGCTTCCGCTTTGGCCGCTACTTCACTGTGTGACGACCTTGTCATGATTCCCTTGGGGTACAGTTTGAGAGCACATCTACCGGGATTGTGCTGCATTACTTATCATGCTTCTTCTACTCAGATTGGATGAGGATTATGGACTCATGACCTCCGACACTTCTCTGATGCTCCGGAGGTAGTGAAGTTCCTCCTGCCTTCCTCTGCAAAATCATGGAAGCCGCAGCAGCTATGGGTTGGGATTTGGGATTAGGGATTAGTGCAGTTCACCTTTTCTACTTGGTTGTTTTGCAAGATCCATGAGTTCAAATGCTGTTTGGAACTCATGATGGAAATCTGTATTCTGAGATCCTGCATTTGCTTTGATTTATGAATATTATTATTGCCTCAGGCCCCATGTTTAATCTCCCCTCAATTAACTCAGTTTTTTGAATGTCTCCGTGGGTAATTTACATTGATGTTAACTGCCATGGAGCCGCTCTTATCAACTCACAATCTTCTCGTCATTATTTCTCAACCGGGGAACCTTCTCAGCAGCTTCTTAGCGGCGGCCGCCGCAGCTCAGGTCAATGGAAAATGAAGAAAATTTTGAAGCTTAGAACCTTAGAATGAAAATAGAATGGGAAGCATCAGAAACGAAATGGGTCTGTCAACAGAAGCTGGAAAGCTTTATAATCTGCGACCTGGTTCAGACCATTATTGTAGGACTGCCATCATCTGTTTCCTCACAACCAAATTACAAATCTGAACTGAAAAATAAGAAGAGGGGGCCAGAATAAATTGGGTATGAAGCTTCTCATCGACTTAACAATCAGAGAGGTGTATGACTTGAAAAAAATATCATCACATCCGACCCAGATAAATGATCAGTAATCCTCCATGAAAACAGAACAATCGACACAAGAGAGATCAACATAGACCCCTTTCATAGGCCCGGAAGGTTTGACCGAGATGGTGGACACCCCATCTGGTCAGGGCCTGTATGTCTCCAGCATCTTCCATAAATCATTCATTGAAGTCAACGAGGAAGGAACAGAAGCTGCGGCCACAACTGCAGGCGTCATTGTTTTGGAATCTTTTGCCATGCCTACAGACTTCGTTGCTGACCATCCTTTCCTATTTGTTATAAGGGAAAACACGACCGGCGCGCCGGTGCGGTGCTCTTCATCGGCCACATCCTCAATCCGCTTGAAAATTGATCAAACACGACAGCCCGTGCATCACCATACATACAATGCAATTACAAGCCTTATGTTTGTCGTGGTGTGCCATGACGGCTTTTTTCTGGTGTTTACCTGGCCATTTCCTATGTCAGATGCACCTCTCTTCCTGCGTGTCCATGGGGTCCTAGGATCGAAGCTAAGAGTGTCACCTGTGTTTACTATGTTGTTTACTTGTTTCCCTTACTTGGCCCTCATTCATGTTTATATGTTCTCGTTGTGGGTTTCGAGTGTGAGAAATTTTTGGTGACACATTGGGGATCGCGATATTTTAAAAAGTTAAACAATTGTAAATCAATAATTAAATGTCAAGTGTCATTTTGACTTTTCAAAGTATCACAATATCAATTGTAGAAATTTCGGGGTGGCCCATATTAGATTGTATCCCTACTCCGACTCAAAAGTCTAGACTTATGAGTCATGGTTCAACAATCCAATATAAGCCACTTCATCTTCTCCTCACTAGTCGATTTGGGGCATTTGTGAAGTGTTTTCTTCCTCAACCATCTCCCCCTCATTTGGGAAAATGTCACAGCTCCCCCGCGATCAATACTTCGCTGGCCCAGGTCTTTGGCTCCACTAGTTCACTCGCGTCACATGCTCCCCTCGATCGCACACCTTCGATTAATATTTCACTGGATCAGGTCTCTGACTCCATCAGCTCATTTGAGCAATTGCGAGCTACTCTCGCCGCTTCACGACATCCTTGATACTCGAGGTGTCAGCCCTTGACCTCTCCAAATCCCACATCTCGCATACTGGTTTCATATCGAACCATGGACTCTGATACCAATTGTTAAAATTTCAAGGCGGTCCATATTGAATTGTATTCCCACTTTAAATCAAAAGCCCTGTGTCCACATAAAAATTTCTCTTGGAGTGTATATTTGCTTATTGATGTGTATGTCTTGCGTACATTCGTGATCCAATGCATGTAAAATGGGTGGTGACCGGTGGCATGGTGATCATCAATGATTGTTTTACCATTGCATTTTAGGTGAAAAATATAAATGGGTCATGAATTATTATTATTTTTCTATTTCGGTTTGAATTATATGTATTGTTGAAATGGGAGTGAGAATAAAAATTTGAATTAAATTTAAAAATAAAATTTGTCATTGCATTTTAAAAGTAATAATAAGTATAAAAATTAAACCCACGTGTTAAAACTTAATTTTTGTCATCATATTGAACTAAATGATGTTTTTCATAAACTATTACCCTAATCCTCAACCAACAATAAAAAAAAATTGTGTTTATTGAGTCAATTTCAATTTCTTTATTTGTTTTAATTTTATTTTTTTGTACAATTTTTGACAGTTTGGATAGTGAGATATATTCAAATATTATAATACAATATTTTTATTAAGAAATTATCGTCCATTACAATCTGGATTAAAATATTTTAAGTGTTGATCAAACCAAATTAAACATCGAAATCTTTATTGGATCGAAAATTGAATCGAATTGGGTGTTTAAATGCGGTACCAACAAGGTGTTGGCCTAGTGGTATTGGGTAGGAGTGTAATGGTTCGGTTCGGTTCGATTTTTGTCAAATATTTGAACCGAACCAATATCCATCGGTTTCAATTTTTCAAAATCGAACCAAACCAGCTTATTCAGAAAGTTGAACTGAATCAAACCGAACGGTTCGATTTGATTTCGGTTCGGTCAATTTTATTTTCTAATAAAGAACAAAAGTTAACCTTTTAAATTAGTACACAGTTTACATTTGAAGCCTCAAAGCCTCTTAATTTCTCAACTGAAACATGTAAATGTAGATACAACAGACATCGGATTAGAAATTAAAATGTAAACACAATTGACAGTAGATACAACAAAAGTGTCTTGATTTATTTCATGTATTTTCTTTTTCTAGCATTGTAAACCTGAAAAAATAAGAGAAAGTTGTGAACAAAGTATCTTGTTCAGAGCTGGTAAATTTCAACTTGATAAATCAGGACAGTAAAGCCTTTGTCTTCATTATGAAAATTTGTCACTGGAATTAATAAATCTTCCATGAGCCCTGCAAATAATCATGCTTGAGTGGTGCGCTTAAATTTTTTGACATTGTGGAATAGAAATAGTTCAAAGGGCGATTAAAATCTCTGAAAGAATGGTTCAAATATCCCAGAAGCAAGCTACATGATTCGAACTCATACTTCTCCGTGTCTAAAGACGTTTGTATTAATACACAAGAGTATCATATTCTAAAATTAAATCGTTCAGACAGCACAACATGTCTTCTCAAGAAAAAAAAAACACCAAGTCAATATCAATTGGAAACATGTGCGCAAAATCCACAAGCCAAAACCAAAAGCCAATAACTGCAATCATAGTCTTAGAAGAAAAGTACATCACTCCCTATATATAGAAACTAGGTTACTCAACCAATCCTTACCTATCTCACGTTCCTCAGCTGCTTCCTTTTTAGATAATAATTCAGGTGGGAAAGGAGCATCTTTTGACTCAGGAGACATGACGGAAGTTGTTAAGCTCCGACAACCCAAAAGGAACCGGCAAGCCTAAGAGATATCACACAAAATAGAAAATGCAGGACTGTTATTAGCACGCAGCAGAAGAATGCTCAAGGCCCAAAAACCCAATTCAGTAAGTAGCACAAGAAACAAAAGTAACTATAATCTTATAATGACAGAACCAGCAGCATCTAAGATTTAAAAAAAAATCTTACATAGTGCATCATTGTGGTTCATTTCAATTACCAATGTCCGTGATTTGTAAAACTTAACAGATACAGAAGTTACAAGGTTTCCACCTTTTTAGATGATGATTCAGTAGCCACTGTGCTCTCTACAAGGGGCCGGGAATACAAGCCTGCAATCAGAAGGAGCTACAATCTCACAAATAAACAAAATCCAAAAATATAAAAAATTAAAAAGAAAAAGGAACTCAATCTGCAATCAACTAAAAGGTGATCATAGAGCTGTATTCATTACCACTGAAATTAGACAACCGATTCGACTTGAGGAAGCCCAGCGACCGCCGCAAAAGCCTGCTAGATATTGCCGCTGCCATCTCCCCAAAAAAGCTTCAAACAAGTTGATCAGAGCAGCGGTAACTCACCAATTCATCGTTTCGAAAGCTGCAAAGGAGTTCGAACCATCCGAAATTACATCTAAATATCACTCGTTTACATTTCCAGCTTGACTCAACAACGCGATTCCTAACACTGCGTACAAAAATTGATACTCGTGGAAGAAGGAATGCGTGGTACCTAAAGAAGGAGAGGTTGAACGAGGATTAATTTTCTCCGGTGACCGAACTCCTCGTCGTCGAACTCAGGTGGCGTCTTGTTCTCGGCAAAGCAAAAACCCCTAATTCTCCAAGCAGAGAGAATCTGAGCGAATTGGGCCGAGAATCTGAGTGATGACGTTGGCGGTAGTTGGGCCTTCGGCCCATTTGGTTACAATGAGGCCCGTTTGAGAAATTACAGGAAGTTTAGGCCGTGTTTGGCATAGCGAAATTCGAGAGAGATGAAATGGGCGGGAAAAATAAATGAAATCTTTGCGTATTGATTAGGGGTGTAACGGTTCGATTTGATTCGGTTTTATGTTAAAACTGAACTGAACCGATACTCATCGGTTTTCATTTTTTTGTAACCGAACCGAACCATACAATTTGAAAAACCAAACTGAATCAAACTGATCAGTTCGGTTCGATTTCGGTTCGATTCAGTCAAAATTAATTTAAAAGACTAACTTAAAAAAACATGTATAACCAACCTAATAAAATGTTTAACATACAACCAATTAATTGATAAAACACATAAATGTGAGGAAATGTGTTTGAAACTGTAGTAACTAGTGAAGCAAAACAGGTTGAGGTAGAAAATTGATAGAGTAGGTGTTCAGTAAATCTTCAAGCCAACTATCCAGCCCTTGTATCTTGGAACCATGACTCATTGTTTTATTCAGGACATGGAACAAAATCCTGTAAGAATATAAAGAAAGTCAACTATTCAAATCATAAATAACCCCACCTAAAGCTTACATTGGTGGTGCTCGAGTCGTGGCCGGGTGATTTGGTAGTGCTTCGGGTGACTGGCGGTAAAGGTGGACTGAGCGATTCGTAGTGATGGAGAAGGAGAGATTTGTTTGTATTTAAATAATAAAACCGAACCGAACTGTTTGGTTCGATTCGATTCAATTCAATTTATCGGTTCGATGGTTTTAACTTACACTCCTAGTATTGGGTGTTGTCTAACAACACCAAGGTTCTGGGTTCAAGCCCTGTTGGTACCGCATTTACGCTTAGATACACTGGAGGTGCGCGTGAGCTGGTCCGCAGTGAGTATGAGCGTATACTATCAAAGTGGAGGGGGTGTACGACCCCTGATCACCAAAGGGTAAGAGTGGGAACCACTATCGATTCCCTTCCTTTTAAAGAAAAAAAAAAATTGAATCGAATTCAATTGATGATTCTGTTCCATCCATTCCAACCCGGTTTATTGTGGTTCAGATTTTGTACACCCTCAGCCTCAAATAAATAAAGCAAGAACCACTTTGATATTCAAACTCGCGGGAGATCTGTCACTGGGACACGCGCCGCTCCCAGTCAATTGTGGCTTCATAATTCATATTCTCCGAAATAAATAAATAAATAAAATTTAAATTAACCAAAATCTCTACACGCATTTCGAAGCAGCAGCGATGGACCTCCGAGAAGCGATCGCGAGCCAGACCGACGTGGCACTGACGCTGACCAGCAGCCTCATCGCGACCGAAGCAACCAACAAAAACCTCGTCTACTCGCCGGTGTCGATCCACGTCGTGCTCAGCTTGATCGCCGCCGGCTCCAAGGGCCGAACCCTAGACGAACTCCTCTCGTTCCTGAAATCGAAATCCGCTGATGATTTGGGGACGTTTGTCTCCCAGCTCGTGGATATTTTGCTGGCTGATGGAGCTGGAAGCGGCGGTCCCAAGCTGGCGGTGGCGAATGGGGTTTGGGTTGATGGAAGCTTGAAGTTGAAGGCCAGGTTTGAGCAGGTGGTGAGTGGGGTTTATAAGGCTGCCGCTAAGCAAGTTGATTTCCAGTCGAAGGTCAGTTGTTGGTGAATCGTTAAATATTTTGACAAATTCGGCTGGGGTTTTGATTACTTAAGAATTGGTGGAACCCTAGATGTGTGTATTTGAAGCTGAAACTGTATTCCTGCTTATATGGTCACAGCAGATTGAGGCTTTGGTGATTATGATGTGTTAATGAGCTTCCTTTAGGCACATTAGCTATCACTTGCACTATCTGTATGCCGAATCGAATAGGATTTACATTTACTTGCAGCAGCTGGATGTCAAATTGAATAGGAAAATCAAGTTGTAGGATCATTTTTCATTTAGAAATAGCATGTCGGGGCGGATCTACTGGCATGCAATCCTCATTAAGAATTCTGTATTTGAGGCAATTTGATTGGATTTGGCCTCTTGAGTATAGGGCAGGTGGGTCGCTCTTTAGACGATTACAGCAGTTTTATTTGCGTCTTTGCATTCAGAGATTTTTTTGAAAAATTTTGGTTTGTTTTGTTGGTGATTGGATATGAGCACTTAAGCAGATACTTTGGTGAGTATAACATGCTAGTTTTGGTCTCAAGGCTTGTCTTCTTGCATTTTTGATTTTTGTAGTGTAGGCCTTGATCTGATATGTATTTGGTGTTGGTGTTGCAGCATGTTGAAGTTACCGGTGAAGTGAATTCTTGGGCTGATGAAAAGACTGGCGGGCTCATCAAAGAGATTCTTCCTTCTGATTCGGTTGATCACACCACAAGGCTTATTTTGACCAACGCAATCTACTTCAAGGGGTCATGGACTGAGAAGTTTGATGCCTCAGCCACCAAGGATCATGATTTCCACTTGCTCACTGGCAGTTCAGTCAGAGCTCCTTTCATGACCAGCAAGAAGAAGCAACTTGTTGCTGAATTTGAGGGGTTTAAGGTGTTGGGGCTCCCATACAAACAGGGGGAAGACAAGCGCCAATTTTCCATGTACATATTTCTCCCGGAC
>NQLW01000011.1:9569517-9589098 GCA_002312845.1 Kalanchoe fedtschenkoi
TGCTAGGCGTGTCTCGCTCTCGTGGGAAGAGATGGGATAGGTCATAGGTGTGTCTGCTAGGGCTTCTTTGGTTTGGTTCGGTTCGGTTTGGTTTAATCGGTTTTTAATTAAAATTTTTAAATTGAACCGAATCGATCGATTTTTAATAACTACAAACCGAAACTGACCGATTAACAAATAAAATCGAACCGAACTGTTTGGTTCGGTTCAATTTGATTCGATTTATCGGTTTGATGGTTTTTCCTTACACTCCTAGTATTGATAAAAAGCTGAGAGATGAAAAATTATAAAGAAATAATAATTTATGACACATTTGGTAGCAGTTTGAGTATCGATAAATAATTTTATCTTTTTTGAATAAAAGTAATTTCAATTTTTAAAATTAAAAGATATTAATTTATCATATTTTAAACCAAACATATTAAATTATTATTAATTATCTTATTCCTTGAACTTAATATTTTTCACATGTTTATCTATTTCTAACTAAATAAAAAATAAAAATAAAATCCATACAAAATTCATTGAACCTCATGAAATTCTCCGCATTCCACCTTACTCAAATTTTCCAAGAGATTCACGCGGGCAGTGGATGATAAAATCAACTCATATGAATCACCAAACCTGACGTAAGCACTTACATCAGTCTTCATGCCGTGACATGAGACTTGGGTGTGCAATACGACCCTATAATTCAAACTAATTACCTTTGAGCCCTTAACGCTTCAATAAGTTTTCAAATCCTGCATAATTACATAAGCAAAATTGAGTTAAAAAAATCAATTAAACTAACTTTTAATTACATGATTAATTTTTGAGAAATAAAACAGACAATTAATTTGACTGAGAATTGAAGATTAAAATGAAAAGTCCAAAAATTGTGCAAAAATAAAAAGTAGTGGGGTACATCTGTAATATTCAGACATGGAGGGATGATTCCTAAAAGTGAGAAATGTGAGGGTGATACTGATACTGTATCTCTTTCTTAGGGCGCTTGGTTGACAAAGGTACCCTTAGAAGTGACACGTGGCAGAGAAGTAGGACAGTGGTGACGAGAACTTGAGGGTGGATCGGTCATTCGGTCAAGTTGGAGATATTTGACCGAATATAATATATGGGAGTGATGCGAGGAAGGTAGGAAGAAAGGACGCAAAACTGGGATTGGCCTTTAAAGTCAAACTGAAAAGATTTACAATTCTACCCCCACGTCAATACCAATTAAAAGCTATCAAAAGTAAGTTTGAAATATGAATACAAACTCCACTAATGGCCAAGTCCCAAGTGGGTTTCGGGTTTGAAGCATTTTGTTGGTGATTAAATATTTTTATATTTATTTTATTTAATATTAAAAAAATATAAATAAATTATTTAAATTATTTACATAATTCGTATTATCAAATTCTATGGATGATTAAGTGTGTGTGAATATATTTTTTATGTTTATTCTATTAATTGTCAAAAATTTAAATAAATTAAAGTCAAAAAATAAAAGAATTATGACTCGATAGACGAGCTCTTGGCAAGAGTTATCCTAGCTCACATTCAAACTTTTTTCTTACTTCATAAGATTTCTTTATTTAACTGTATGAGCGCAATCATTTACTTAACTAACAAATAAAAAAATTAATTACTATCATTTAGTTTTCTTCCCCAGTTATTATTAATTAAATGTGAAATTTCTTTCAATTTACATCTTATTTTTCTTTCTCTTTCATTTTTATGAAGAAAATAGAAAGAATTTATAGAGAATTCATTTCCCTATTATTCCTTTTTCCTTTCATTTTTAAATAAAACAGTGTCTTGACAATGGGTAGTCGATGAAACTGTGAGGGAAAGTTAAATAAACTTTATGCTTAGTTAGAAAAAATTGTATGAAAAAAAATATAACTAAAGTTTAACTAGAAATCATATTCTCTCACACATTGTCATTATAACCATACTCATGAGACAATTTTCACGCTCCTCCAAAATATTTAGGGAAAGCTACAGAAAGGGGTATGAACTACCACATTTTTATAAATTACGGGTGTAACTACCATTTTTTGCAATTTGCAGGTTTTTCAGTTTTGGGACTGTTTTGGAAATAAATATTTTTCAATCAAGTTCAAATCTAATTTAAACTAATTACAAACTCACCCTCAACAAAACTAATCTAATCATTCATTCATTAAATTTATTCAACCGTTAGCATTAACTTCATCTTAATCTACATTTGCTTACATTAACATGGGTAATTTAGGTTAGGTTAGTTTTGTTTAGGGTGAGTTTGTAATTGGTTTAAATTATATTTGGACTTGATTGAAAAATATTTATTTACAAAACAGTCCCAAAACTGAAAAACCTGCAAATTGCAAAAAATGGTAGTTACACCCATAATTTGTAAAAATGTGGTAGTTCATACCCCCTTTCTATAGTTTTCCCAAATATTTATGCTAAAATGCAATCTCCAATAAGTTTTATTAATTTTCTTTCTATTAAATTAGTGATGAAAATTGTGATAAAGTTATTAGAGTAATTTCTAATTTTCTTAAAAAATTCTTCTATTTTACATTTCTCCATTTTTCCGAAACTAAACATAATATTTTTTTTTTAAAAACCCCCTCATTATTTGCCTCCTATTTTTCCTAAATTTAAGTCAGGAGTCATCAGCACAAGAGTTTTCCAAAATTAAATAAATATAACAAAAGTATCATATCAATATTGATTTCTTAAATCAAATTCAAACATAGACTGTCGACTGTCGTTGTTGTTGTACTCTCTCAGTCCTCTAATATATGTATTTTAAGGTTATTTTGAGTAGATTAATGTGAAGTTAATGCTGACGGTTGAACAAATTTAATGAATGAGTGGTTGATATTTTTTTTAAAAATTCGTGCAAATAGTAAAATTGATAGAGTATTACTGGTCGTGAATAATTTTTTTATTGATTATAATAAAGAATTTTTTAATATTTGATATTTGAAGATAATTATAGATATTAAATATGCATCAAAAATTGTTAAGTGACAAGTAAAAATTGATAAAAAATTCGATTAAGTGACATACAAAAAAGGATAGAGGGAGTAGTTTGCATGCGTCATAAATTTTGGAATATTCCAATATTCTCTCTTCATTTCCCAGCCGTCGGGCATTTCCGTAATTAAGTCCAAAACCATGCCCAATCACAAAAGCTGCCCTCATATATTCCCAGTTCACACCTCACTTCCTCGATTTTCTCCATCTTCATCGTCTCAAGTTCGCTCTCTGCTCAAATTCGACCCGATTCCTGAGCCCGATCTCTCAATCGGAGGGCCAAAGCTCAGGAACAGCACCTCTGTTCCTCATCCTTCCGATCAGTCTAAGCAACCAGTTGTCTCCTGCTGAGCCGGTCACTCAATTTTGCGCGATCCAAAACCCTAGAATTTGGGGGTTTGGTGTCTGCCGGTTGATTTAGTGCTGCGATTCGTCGTCTAGCTGGTCGGAGAACTGATTGTTGGGTCAGAGATGGCGTTTGTTGGATTTTAGGGTTTCTCTCATTTTACGCTCAGTTGGTCGACGAGGGGAACCTGCTTCAGATCTTTCTATTGATTTACGAAATCGTACTTATGGCGATCAGAATTACCGTTTCCTACTCCGGCTACGTCGCTGCCAATATGGCAGGGTGCCGGGTAGGGAGCAATCGGGTGGCTCACGAGTGCTGGATTAGGTCCAGGCTGTTTGGAGGGGTTAGCCAGAAGCCTGAGGTCGACGCTACTCCGAGGACCTACCAGACTGCTTCTGCTGCGTCTGGTGGTTGTCGGTTTATGTCCGGTGCGTCCGCGTCGATGTATTCGACCATTGCAGGAGAGCTGTTGGGTGATACTGTTAAGAATCCGCTGGTGTTGGGGCTGGCTGCGATACTTAAAACCACTGCTGAGGTTTCTGGATGTGGGTCTGGTGTGGGGCTGGGTGTATTTGGTGTTTCTGTGTTGAAGCCTTCTTCCATTCTGCCCTTTTTGCAAGCGTCGAAGTGGCTGCCGTGTGGTCAGGCGGTGCTGCCTGACTTGAGAAATAAGGTTGATAAAGGTGGAACCGTTGCTTGTGTCGAAGATGATAGCCAATTTCAACCTGAGATGTCTGTGAAAATGGTGAAGGGTAACTGGTTGTCTAAGTTGCTGAACTTGTGTTCTGAGGATACCAAGGCTGTGTTTACAGCTGTGACCGTTAGTCTGATGTTCAAGTCATCTCTTGCTGAGCCTCGGTCCATTCCTTCAAGCTCTATGTACCCTACTCTGGATGCTGGTGATCGAATTATGGCTGAGAAGGTACATCATTTATGCTTGAGCTTAGCATATGAAGCATATCTATCGCTTTTTAATTTAAAGCTGATCACTTCCTTTTGTTTTGCATCAGGATAATTATGTCGGATTGGATGCTAGTAGAAGTGCATTTTAATTATATATTTTTTTATCTTGTGTGTTCGAGGGCCAGGCATACTGAGATCACTCTGTCTCAATTTCACATAAAACATTTTTGCACATGTGAGTTGTTTGATCTGCTTGTGCTTATAAGTTAAATGTGAACAGAACATGTCTGCTGTGCTAATCTGCTAGTTCTCTAGCCAAGAGCCAGTTGGTTCCACATATGTAATATGCAGGGCTACCATGAATTGGTTAACTTTTTTCTTTGTCGTTCTTCATGTGAACTGGTTTAAATTTTGCTTGAAGTTTGCCATGAAAATTAGCTTTTTCTCGATGTAAGCTATTTTTCAGTGTTGTATATAGGAGATGCATGCATTTACGGGATTTGTGGATATACAAATTGATAATCTTTATCTTTTTTGTGGCTTCAGGTTTCATACCTCTTCAGAAAGCCGGATGTGTCAGACATCGTGATTTTCAAAGCTCCTTCCATTTTGCATGTGAGTTTTGACAATCAATTGCAGATGGGTAGAACCATTGTGATTCACAGGTGCTAACTCATTTTATTTGCTTGTTGATCAACTCACAGGAAGCTGGTTGTTGCCGCCCTGGTGAGGAGTTCATAAAAAGGGTTGTAGCCAAGGCTGGGGATATTGTAGAAGTGAGTTTTTGCATCGCCTTTTACTGGTACCAATACTTTACTTTGTCATCATGTTTGTTAGTGCTGACATTAGTTCCTTGCCATAGGTACGAGGTGGAAAATTATATGTGAATGGCGTTCCGCAAGATGAAGAATTTGTTTTGGAGCCCCTTGCATATGACTTGAAGCCAGTGGTAATCTTCATTAACCATACCATAGCTTTAAATGGTTAGTTTGACAAATTCCTGATGAAGGTGCTGAACCATTTTTAATTGTTATTTGCAGCTTGTTCCTGAGGGTTGCGTCTTTGTGATGGGAGACAACCGAAATAACAGCTTTGACTCTCACAACTGGTAAATCTGAAAACCCCTGTTACTGATCCAATTTCATTTCATAATAGCAGCTTAGGTTGGAAAAGGCTTCAATATACTCAAGATTGATTGTCAAATACAATTGTCGTTGCCTGTGATTTACACTTAATACATGTAAGTAGTAAGAATACTGGGGCAGACTTTCATCTCCACGAGTCAATAATAATGAACTTTCCTTCCAGAGTATTGTAGTTTAAATTGAATCAAGTTTTTCTAACTGGCATGTATTTCTACTTTCAGGGGCCCTCTTCCAATCAAAAACATTGTCGGTAGATCTGTATTCCGGTACTGGCCTCCTTCAAAGGTGTCGGACACAATACACAAACGTGCGGTTCAGGAGTCCATGGCAGTTGCTTAACTCAATGTGGCCTCCAAATTTCACTCACAAGCAGGAAATATAGCTGATTGAATTTCATCATAGACACGGTCTATGATGCAAAAAATGTTTGAGCCTCTCTGTGAGGTTCACAGTCTGAGAAATCGTCAGTATTTCACCATATCAAGATTTATTCTTGTTCTTTATAGTATTCAGATGGGTATTCAACCATTCATGCTACTGCTCAAGGCTTCCGCTTTGGCCGCTACTTCACTGTGTGATGACCTTGTCATGATACCCATGGGGTACAGTTTGACAGCACATCTACCGGGATTGTGCTGCATTACTTATCATGCTTCTTCTACTCAGATTGGATGAGGATTATGGACTCATGACCTCCGACACTTCTCTGATGCTCCGGAGGTAGTGAAGTTCCTCCTGCCTTCCTCTGCAAAATCATGGAAGCCGCAGCTATGGGTTGGGATTTGGGATTAATGCAGTTCACCTTTTCTACTTGGCTGTTTTGCAAGATCCATGAGTTCAAATGCTGTTTGGAACTCATGATGGAAATCTGTATTCTGAGTTCCTGCATTTTGCTTTGATTTATGAATATTATTATTGCCTCAGGCCCCATGTTTAATCTCCCCTCAATTAACTCAGTTTATTAAATGTCTCCGTGGGTAATTACATTGATGTTAACTGGCATGGAGCCACTCTTATCAACTCACAATCTTCTAGTCGTTATTTCTCAACCGGGGAACCTTCTCAGCAGTTTCTTAGCGGCGGCCGCCGCTGCTAAGGTCAATGGAAAAAGAAGAAAATTTTGAAGCTTAGAACCTTAGAATGAAAATAGAATGGGAAGCATCAGAAACGAAATGGGTCTGTCAACAGAAGCTGGAAAGCTTTATAATCTGCGACATAGTTCAGACCATTATTGTAGAACTGCCATCACCTGTTTCCTCACAACCAAATTATAAATCTGAACTGAAAAATAAGAAGAGAGGGCCAGAATGAATTGGGTATGAAGCTTTTCATCGACTTAACAATCAGAGAGGTGTATGACTTAAAAAAAATATCATCACATCCGACCCAGATAAATGATCAGTAATCCTCCATGAAAACAGAACAATCGACACAAGAGAGATCAACATAGACCCCTTTCACAGGCCCGGAAGGTTTGACCGAGATGGTGGACACCCCATCTGGTCAGGGCCTGTATGTCTCCAGCATCTTCCATAAATCATTCATCGAAGTCAGCGAGGAAGGAACAGAAGCTGCGGCCACAACTGCAGGCGTCATTGTTTTAGAATCTTTTGCCATGCCTACAGACTTCGTTGCTGACCATCCTTTCCTATTTGTTATAAGGGAAAACACGACTGGCGCGGTGCTCTTCATCGGCCACATCCTCAATCCGCTTGAAACTTGATCAAACACGACAGCCCGGGCATCACCTTGCCCCACATACAATGCAATTACAAGCCTTATGTTTGCCGGGGTGTCAGCCACGACGGCGCTTTTCTGGAGTTTACCTGGCCGTTTTCTATGTCGGATGCAGCTCTCTTCTCGCGTGTCCATGGCTGTCCTACTCCTAGGATCAAAGCTAGGAGTGTAAACCTGTGTTTACTATGTTGTTTACTTGTTTCCCCTACTTGGCCTTCATCCATGTGTATATGTTCTGGTTGAGGGTTTTGAGTGTATATTTGCTTATTGATGTGTATGTCTTGCCTATATCGTGATCCAATGCATATCGTGATCCAATGCATGTAAAACGGGAGAAATTGTGGACCAGACACATTCCATCACGTCTAACTGTAAACACAACATAAATGAGAAGGCGTGACGTGGTAAAAAAAAATTGTGAATCAATAATTGAATTTCAAATTGTCATGTGGCGCCTCTTCATTGGTACTGTCCACAGTACACTTGATGGACTGTATCCACACAAAAATTTCTCGTAAAACAGTTGATGACGGGTGGCGTGGTTATCATAATGATTGTTTTAAGGATGAGTATGATTCATAATTTGGATGAAAAATATAAAAGGATCATGAATTTTTTTATTATTTTTCCATTTTGGTTTGAATTATATGTATTGTTAAAATGGGAGTTACAATAAAATTTTGAATTAAATTGAAAAAATAAAATTTACCACTACATTTTAAAAATAAGATAATTATAATATAAACCGGCCTGTTAAAACTTAATTTTTGTCATCATATTGAACTAAATGATGTTTTTCATAAACTATTACCCTAATCCTCAACCAACAATAAAATTAATTTTGTTTATTGAGTCAATTTCAATTCCTTTATTTATTTTATTTTTTGCATAATTTTTGACAATTTGAAATAATAAGATATATTCAAATATTATAATAAAATATTTTTTATTAAGAAATTATCAAATCGGTCTATTTCGATTTGAATTAAAATTTTTTGAGTGTTGACCGAACCAAATTACAAAACCGAAATCTATAAAATTATTGGACCGAAAATTGAATCGGATTCAATTGATGATTATATTCCATCCATACCAATCCGGTTCCGAATTATTTTGTGGTTCAGATTTTGCACACTCTCACCCTCAGATAAATAAATCAAGAACCATTTTGATATTCAAACATGCGGGAGGTAAGTCAGGAGTAACTTTTCTGTGGTACGGGAGTAGGTACTCCCTCGTACGACGTCGTTTTGATTAAAATCAAAACGACGTCGTTTCATACAATCCTTGCATAGCTTCATTTTATATTTCACCAAAACGACGTCTTTTTTATGTTTAACAATAAAACGTGTTACACTTCATTCTTCATCAGAAATGTCTCCACATTCACCAGAATTGCTTATATATTCACCAGAATTGCTCCTATATTTATCAGATTATTTTATAATCTAAATTTATTTTTTTTGCTTCCATATTCATCAGAATTTATTGGATATTCACCAGAATTGCTTATATATTCACCATAATTTTTTCTATATTTATCATATTATTTTATGATCTATATTTATTTTTTTTGCTTCCATATTCATTAGAATTCATTGGATATTCACCAGAATTGCTTATATATTCACCAGAATTTTTTCTATATTTATCAGATTATTTTATGGTCTAAATTTATTTTTTTTGCTTCCATATTCATCAGAATTCATTGGATATTCACCATAATTGCTTATATATTGACCAAAATTTTTCCAATATTTATCAGATTATTTATGGTCTAAATTTATTTTTTTTGCTTCCATATTCATCAGAATTCATTGGATATTCACCAGAATTGCTTATATATTCACCATAATTTTTTCTATATTTATCAGATTATTTTATGGTCTAAATTTATTTTTTTTGTTTCCATATTCATCAGAATTCATTGGATATTCACCAGAATTGCTTATATATTCATACAAATCATTTCATACATAACCAAAATGACGTCGTTTTTTTATGTTTAATAATAAAACGTGTTACCCTCCATTCTTCATGAGAAATGTCCTCATATTCACCAGAATTGCTTATATATTCACCAGAACTGCTCCTATATTTATCAGATTATTTTTTGGTCTTTATTCATTATTTTTGCTTCCATATTTATCAGAATTCATCGTATATTCACCAGAATTGCTTATATATTCACCAGAACTGCTCCTATATTTATCAGATTATGTTTTGATCTTTTATTCATCATTTTCGCTTCCATATTCATCAGAATTCATTCGATATTCACCAGAATTGCTTATATATTCACCAGAATTGCTCCTATATTTATCAGATTATGTTTTGATCTTTTATTCATCATTTTCGCTTCCATATTCATCAGAATTCATTGGATATTCACCAGAATTGCTTATATATTCACCAGAATTGCTCCTATATTTATCAGATTATGTTTTGATCTTTTATTCATCATTTTCGCTTCCATATTCATCAGAATTCATTCGATATTCACCAGAATTGCTTATATATTCACCAGAATTGCTCCTATATTTATCAGATTATTTTTTGGTCTTTTATTCATCATTTTTGCTTTCATATTCATCAGAATTCACTCGATATTCACCAGAATTGCTCCTATATTTATCAGATTTTTTTGTCTTTTATTCATCATTTTTGCTTTCATATTCGTCAGAATTCATTGGATATTCACCAGAATTGCTTATATATTCACAAGAATTGCTTATATATTCACTAGAATTGCTCCTATATTTATCAGATTATTTTTTGGTCTTTATTCATCATTTTTGCTTTCATATTCATCAGAATTCATTGGATATTCACCAGAATTGCTTATATATTCATCAGAATTCCTCCCTTATTTATCAGATTATTTTTTGGAATTTTCTTCATCGTTTTTTGCTTTCATATTCATAAGAAATGTGTATATATTCACTAGAAATGCTGATATATTCACCAGAATTGCTTATATATTCACCAAAATTGCTCCTACATTTATCAGATTATTTTTTGATCTTTTATTCATCATTTTCGCTTCCATATTCATCAGAATTCATTGGATATTCACTAGAATTGCTTATATATTCACCAGAATTGCTCCTATATTTATCAGATTATTTTTTGGTCTTTTATTCATCATTTTTGCTTTCATATTCATCAGAATTCATTTGATATTCACCAGAATTGCTTATATATTCACCAGAATTGCTCCTATATTTATCAGATTATTTTTTGGTCTTTTATTCATCATTTTTGCTTCCATATTCATCAGAATTCATTAGATATTCACCAGAATTGCTTATATATTCACCAGAATTGCTCCTATATTTATCAGATTATTTTTTGGTCTTTTATTCATCATTTTTGATTTCATATTCATCAGAATTCATTCGATATTCACTAGAATTGCTTCTATATTCACCAGAAATCGCTCCTTTATTTATCAGATTTTTTTTATTTATTCATTATTTTTACTTCCATATTCATCAGAATTCATTGGATATTCACTAGAAAAGGTTATATATTCATCAGAATTGCTCCTATGTTTATCAGATTATTTTTTATTATTTATTCATTATTTTTTGCTTCTATATTCATCAGAATTCAATGAATATTCATCAGAATTCTTTATATATTCACCAGACTCGCTCCAATATTTATCAAATTATTTTTTGGTATTTTATTCATTTTTTTCTTCTCCATATTCATCAGAATTTAATGGATATTCACCAGAATTGCTTATATATTCACCAGAAATGCTCATATATTTATCAGATTATTTTTTGGTCTATATTCATTTTTTTTACTTCCATATTCATCAGAATTCAATGGATATTCACCAGAACTGCTTATATATTCACCAGAATTGCTCCTATATTTATCAGATTATTTTTTGGTATTTTATTCATTTTGTTTGCTTTCATATTCATCAGAATTCAATGGATATTCACCAGAATTGCATATATATTCACCAGAATTTCTTTTGTATTTATCAGATTATTATTTTTTGGTCTTTATTCATTATTTTGCGCCATATTCATCAGAATTCAATCTGCTTCAAACTGTTCAGCAGTTTGTCCTGTATTAAACTGATTTATTCACTAGAATTGTTCCTGTATCAAACTGTATGTGTTTAAACAGAAAACATAATAATATTCTCATAAAACAGATACTGCTTCAAACTGTATGTGTTCAGCAGAAAACATAATAATATTCTCATAAATAGATACTGTATTTCTGTTTTCATAAGAATTTGCAATTTCATAATGTATTTCTGTAATCTAATAAATATCTGATACATCTTGAAAATAGCTCCAGAATGTCTGTAAGGATAACTGATATGGAAGATTTTTTCTGTCAAGCAAGCATCTGCATGAATCAAAAATAAAAAAATCAATTAGAAATTAAAAGTACAAATTTGATAAATACATTTTTTATTTGGTAATTATACTTACTTTCTTTTTCTATTTATTAAGGTCTAGATGTGCAGTCACTGTATTTTCAGAATCTGAACTGTTTCGCACCAAATTTGATCCACCAGATAAGGGATGTCCAAAGAATC
Organism: Kalanchoe fedtschenkoi; assembly: GCA_002312845.1. Lineage (NCBI taxonomy): Eukaryota > Viridiplantae > Streptophyta > Magnoliopsida > Saxifragales > Crassulaceae > Kalanchoe > Kalanchoe fedtschenkoi. The sequence goes on from NQLW01000011.1 coordinate 9,581,234, forward strand.
CACTACCAACCATTGATATGACATTTTCCTATAAAAAAACAATAAAACAAAAGCTAATATCAACTTTAAAACATAATTATACAAATATAATTGCAAGAACATACCTCAACAGAGTGTTGAACAACCATTTTTCCTTTTAAAATTGCCTCCTTTGCTGATTTCTTATAATTACCCATTGCAATATTAGTTTTCTTTTCTCTTATGCCTTTTTTTCTGACATTTCTTTCCCCAACAACTCTTGAACCAGCTGGATTTCTAATTCCAATATTATCAGAATTCATACCTTCATAACCTTGTTCTGAAATACATTGATACCCAGCAAGTTCCCTACCTCTTTTCAGTAAACCTTCACAGATTCTTTTTCGTTCATTACTTGACTCACAATAAGAAATAAGAGAACTAAACTTCTGTACCATATCAATTCTCCAAAATGATGAACCACTTGCTGTGCACAAACTTTGATCAGATTCTTGACAGTCTTTTCGAATATCTTTTCTCCATCTTTTCAAAATATATGCATCTGGTATTCTCTGAACACAATGGATGTTTAAAACTCTAAGTGAATGCATGCATAATAAACAATCCTGGGTAAAACATTTGCAGGTGCACTCCACCAATAAAGTTTCAGCGGAAAAGCGTACGTAATGTCTGAACATGTCAATACCTTCACGCCAAACATTATAGCAAAAAACATTGGGTTCAGAGGGGACAATCATCTATGTGCATGAAATACCATCCAAGAATCGATCTTCAAAAATTTTGTAAATGTTTCTTGTATATACATCTCTTGCATGTCTCAACAGATTTGAATTGGAAACAACCATTTCTGGAATTCCATTTGAATTAGAATAATTAAACTTCATCTCGTTGCTCCTCCATTCAGATACAACATCACAAAAAGTATAATAAAATTCACATAAGCAACTGAGCTTGTTTAATCTCCTTGAAACTGATTTATTTGTTGTTTCACTTCTTTGTGATGACAAAATTCCACCTGAAAAAAATTCTTTACAAAATGCTCCACACCATTTTTCTTTAGTCTTATAAAACTTAATAATCCAAGGATTATCTGCACAATGGTATACAGTAATCATCCTGTAAACACAACATACTTTTATCATAAACACTTCAAAAATATTCATCAGAAAATTAAGTATATAATATGTATATACATACCTCTGCCAATAAAAGTTGAACTCAGCTTCAGAATCACATCCTTTTAGTAAATGGTTGAATAAATGAATAAATCCATCATTTTTCCTCAAAGAAATGATCCTTTCCTTAGAGTTTTTAATAATATGCCATATACACAATCTGTGTTTACTTGTGGGGAAAACCTTCTTGATTCCAGCAGCCATTGCAGCAGATTCATCAGTCATAATAGTGATAGGTGCTTTATCTCCCATAGATTTCAAGAATGATTGAAAAAGCCATACAAAAGATTCTACTCTTTCATTAATTATGAATCCACATCCAAACATTACATTGTTTGTATGTTGATTCATTCCAACGAATGGACCACAAACCATATCATATTTATTTGTTCGATATGTGGTATCATGAACCACTAATCCAAACAAATCATAATCTTTCTTCATTATCCCATCCCTCCAAAAATAACCACACAAACGACCATCTTCATCCAAATCAAAATTATAAAAGTCATCTTCATTTTCCTGTCTCTCTTTAAAGATTTCAATCAAATTTTTTGCATAAGATCCGTTGAATGTTTTGCACTCAGGATTTGCCAAAGCATTGTAAGCATCAATGTTAATAAACCCAATATTAGGTGATCCACCAAACTGGCATTTCAAGAATCTGATTGCATCTGATAATTTAATACCACACTTTCGAAAAGATTTTAAAAGTTCAATCTGCTCATCACTAATGGATCTTTGAGATCTCATCAAATGCCTTTGTCTAATATCAGAAAAATCATGAGTATGCTCCATTTCATGACGTTGAACAGTATAACGTCCTTCTTGATCAATTGAAAACTGAATAAATGCTTGACAACCAGTTCTTGTAATATTCCTAGAATAGCTTCTTTTACTTTCTTTTTTTGCATTCTTAGTTCCTTCCTTTGAGCAAACGAATTGTCTCATAGTTAAACTACTCTCACCACGACGATATCTTTGTTTCGCTCTTCTAATACTTAAACCAATTCTTCGAGCATAATCATTGTATAAAGCATACGCATCTTCTTCAGATTCAACAACTAAGCCAATCAACTCTGAATTTTTAGCTTCAAAAAATTTTGCTCTCTGATTTCTAATACTTTCATCAGTATTTCCTGTTAAAAATAAAATTATAAATATTCAACTAAAAAATTAAAAATACGTTACTATTCATCATAAAAACAATTATGTTTTTTTATGAAAGGCAAACAGTATATGTATAATTTATGCACAAAAAAATATATAGAAACATAACAATATATAAATGATAATATAAATACCTGGAACTTCTGATTCAAGCATATCTGATTTTTTGAAGGTCGACATATCAACCATCGAGGAAGCCAAAAAATTGAAACACCCCACGCCTTAAAAAAAACAAATAGGATCAAACAACAACAACGAAACAATAAAAAAAAAGTACCCATTTCGAAATTTCGTACTCAATGTATGCAGAATAGAAGAATTTGCGTCTTCGATATGTTTCGCAATCTACAGCTAAAACCCTAATCCTGCAATTGTTTTTGTATAAATAAATAGCAGTAAAATGACATAGTTTTCATACATAATTAACAAGCAATTCTGTTGAATATCGACGTCTTTCTAATGAATAAAGACCAAAAAAATAATCTGATAAATATAGGAGAAACTCTGGTGAATATATAACAAATTCTGATGAATATCCAATGAATTCTGATGAATATGGAAGCAAAAAATAATGAATAAAATGCCAAAAAATAATCTGATAAATATAGGAGCAATTATGGTGAATATATAAGCAGTTCTGGTGAATATCCACTGAATTCTGATGAATATGGAAGTAAACAATAATGAATATAGACCAAAAAATAATCTGATAAATATATGAGCATTTCTGGTGAATATATAAGCAATTCTGGTGAATATCCAATAAATTCTGATGAATATGGAAGCAAAAAATAATGAATAAAATACCAAAAAATAATCTGATGAATATAGGAGCAATTCTGGTGAATATATAAGCAATTCTGGTGAATATCCATTGAATTCTGATGAATATGGAAGCAAAAAAAATGAATGTGGACCAAAAAATAATCTGATAAATATATGAGCAATTTTGGTGAATATCCACTGAATTCTGATGATTACGGAAGCAAAAAACAATGAATAAAAGGCCGAAAAATTATCTGATAAAATATAGGAGCAATTCTGGTGAATATATACGCAATTCTGGTGAATATCCATTGAATTCTGATGAATATGGAAGCAAAAAAAATGAATATAGACCAATTCTGATGAATATATAATCAATTCTGGTGAATATCCAATTAATTCTGATGAACATGGAAGCAAAAAATAATGAATAAAATACCAAAAAATAACCTGATAAATATAGAAGCAATTCTAGTGAATATTCACAGAATTCTAATGAATATGGAAGCAAAAAACAATGAATAAAAGACCAAAAAATAATCTGATAAATATAGGAGCAATTCTGGTGAATATATAAGTAATTATAGTGAATATCCATTCAATTCTGAAGAATATGGAAGCAAAAACATAATAAGTGAAAGACCAAAAAATAATCTGATAAATATAGGAGCAATTCTGGTGAATATATAAGCAATTCTGGTGAATATCCATTGAATTCTGATGAATATGGAAGCAAAAAAAAAAGAATATAGACAAAAAAATAATCTGATAAATATAAGAGGAATTCTGGTGAATATATAATTAATTCTGGTGAATATCCAATGAATTCTGATGAATATGAAAGCAAAAAATAATGAATAAAATACCAAAAAATAATCTGATAAATACAGAAGCAATTCTGGTGAATATATAAGCAATTCTGGTGAATATTCACTGAATTCTAATGAATATGGAAGCAAAAAACAATGAATAAAAGACCAAAAACTAATCTGATAAATATAGGAGCAATTCTGGTGAATATATAAGGAATTCTGGTGAATATCGATTGAATTCTGAAGAATATGGAATCAAAAAATAATGAGTGAAAAAGACCAAAACATATTCTGATAAATATAGGAGCAATTCTTGTGAATATATAAGCAATTCTGATGAATATGGAAAGCAAATAATGAATAAAGACCAAAAAATTCTGGTGAAAAATACAGGAGCAATCTAGTTAATAAATCAGTAATTCTGGTGAATATCAAGCCTTTTCTGAAGAATATTCAATAAAAATTAGTGAATATATAGATTACAAACTAATATGGTACAATACAGAATTAAAAACGACGTAGTTGTGTATACAATACAGAAGCAAAAAAATAGTGAAGCGGTGCAGAGGTCGTCCCAGGTTTCCTCGCACTGTCCGATTTCTCTCTGCAAACAACAACCGTTTCAACTGGGGATAATCGGATTCACATTTCTCAACTTTTGCTCAGTCAGGTTCGTATTAGTTGTGCATGTTAATTTCAAAATCATTTGTTGAAGGGTTTTGCGTTGAATCTCATGTTTTAGGTTTTAGGTCAAAATCATCATGGCTGAAACTAGTACCAGCAGCAGTTCATCAGAAACTTCAAGTGAAGCTCATTCAAATGCAACTACAACCCGGTAAATTTTTTTGATGAATATTACTCTGTTTTTCATGAATATTTAACCTGTTATGATGAATATATTTAAATGTTGAGTGTGTTGTTAGTTCTGAAAACATGTTAAATTTGTTTGTGTCTGATAACAGAGAAATAACATTATCAAGTGCATCGGTTTAACCTATTCAGTTCTACGTAAGGACAAAAACAAAAAGAACATATCAAAAGTATAAGTCTGAGATGCTTAAAGTAAAGCATAGGATGTCGCCAAGAAGGTTGTGTGAGATTATTTCAAATTTATCTGATAAACAAAAACAAGCCATTACAAATGTTGGGTTTGGAGGATTGTTAAATCTGAAATTTTGGAATATTGATGGAGCATTTGCTAGAACATTGTTAGATAAATTTGATATCTATTCATGCTCAATTAAGTTGTTGAACAAGGAAGTTCTAAAATTGGAAGAAAAAGATGTTGAGCTCACTTTAGGATTACCTCGTGGCCGAATAGAAATTTTTGAACCTCCGAGTGATAGGTTTAGTGATGAATTCAAAGCTTTGGTATCTGAATGGAAAAGTAGGTGGAATGAACGAGCTCCAGACAAAACTCTGATGGGAAATGAGCTGCTGAATAGAAACAGTGATGCAAAGGAATGGTTTGTCAGAAATTTTATAGTTTATGTGATGGCTACTTTCCTCAAAGGCAGCCAGGACAAATCTTGCTCATTCAAACATCTTTATCCATTGATGGATATTAGTAAAATCAGAGATTTCAACTGGTGTCGTTACACTATAAGCTCTTTGATCACAAGTGCAGAAATATGGGAAAAAAACCTGGCAGATTTTTCACAGGACCTCTCGCATTTTTAGTTGTAAGTATTGAAATTTCATGTTTATATTTATATATGCATTATTCATGTAAATTAAATAACAAAAGTTTATTTGTCTTTCAAAAAATGCAGTTATTCTATTTTGATCGAGTTGTGCTGAAGCAAAGATCTGTCCCAAGAAAGTATCCAACCTTAACTGGTTGGACAAATGAGCAGGCAAGAATAAGACAAACTGAGGAAATAAAAGTTGGCTTTGGGAAAGGATCAATTGACAAAAGAATTTTGAAAGTGTATGATAAAGAGACCAAACAGTCAGAGGTAACAAAAAAATACATAAAATTTTTTCCTTTTTTTTATGAATACCATAAATTTATTTGTACATCAATTTTTTTTCCTTATTTTGTAGGAATTCGTTACAAAAATAAAAAATGTAACAAAAAAATTGCTAGTAATTTTTCTGAACTTGGAGATATTATTTTTGAAGGATCTAAAAATTACAAACTAAATGATGTAATTGATGAAGTAAAGGACAGTGCTGAACAATCATTTAGTCAGCATTCAAGCCAAGAGAAAAAGCAAGCTACAAATGAAATGTCTGAATTTCAAGATAGTGAAGAGTTTTACAACTATTATGTTATGAATGCGTTAGATGCGGTTGTAGAAGCATATTATAGAACACACCCCAAAACTGAAAAATCAGAAGAATGTAAACCTCCACCCGAACAACCCGATAATAAAGAAGATCTTCAACTACTTGCTGAAATTGTTGAACCTGCTCATCATGAAGTTCAACTTCAGAAAAAGGGGGTCAACAGGTAAATTCATAAATATATACTTTAAAAGGATATTAAAATCTGTTACTAATAAAAATACTCTTCCTCTTATGACAGGAAAAAGTTTGAAGATGACGTAGCAAGATTCAGTCTTGGATTTTCGTGTGATCTTCATGGCAGTGAGGAAAATGATGATGAAGTTTCAAATGCACTGCAACACATTTCAGAAGTGATTGCTCAAGAAATAACTGAAATAACAGGAAAGGTGGAGATGGAAGAAAAAAAAGATGACAGGTATAAAATCTGACTATGTGTTAACAACCTGTATATAATCTTTTCAGAGCTGTTGATGACCTGAGTTAGGAGGACGTGAGTTAATATATGTTGAAAATTTAATATATACTATATCACTTTTCAGACTTCAAGGAGGACCTGAGTTAGGAGGACCTGAGTTAGGGGAGGGGAAAAATGAAGAACAAAGGTTATAATTTTGTCAAATTGATATATGTTGTTTTTTGATACATAGTCATAATTTTTTCTGATGAAATTTGTGTGCATTTCTTATGAACGTTGATATGTTTTATGTCTATTTTTTCTACAGAACTACTTCTCAAATAATTCGACAATTGTAAAAACCATGTGTGAAGCTTCAGCAATAAGATGCTGATAAAAACCTCATTGAAATATGGTAAATGATATGTATAATTGATTTATTGATAAACAGTTTTACATTTTTTTGATATTTTGTATGTATTACATAATGTATGTTATTTTATGTTGTAGTGTTGGGTCTTCATCTGATGATGAAGAGACTAAAAAAACAAAAACTCCAACAAAGAGAAAACAGCCACCAAGAATGACAGATTTGGCTCCATATCCCTTGAGGTCTCCTTATTTCAAGAAAACAAAATACATGAAAGAAAAACTTACTGAGGAAGACATCATGATCTGCAACTATGTCTTCAGAGATGTTGATGAAAATGAGTATGAATTTAATTAAGTTAATTACAGATAAAGTTTATTTAAAAAAATTTATAATTATATGACAGTCTATCTTTTTTGTTTGTCTGAAACAGTGAAATTCTTTTTATGGATAATTATTCAATAGAAGGATGCATGAATGAATTCCTCAGTTAGGAGGACTTAAAGATCATGAATGGATTGATTCATGGTTCGTTGATACATATTGCAGCATGTTAAACTTAGATGAGAAATATAGAAGTACAAGGTATCCAAAAAGATACTTTTTCAACACAAAAGCAGATGTAAGTCTATTTTTCTTCAATCATTGACACATATCAATACTTTTTGTCTGGTGAATTTTTTGACATCATTGTTTATAAATAAAGTGATTGCTATATGAATGTTAATAATGGACTATTTTTGTTATGTCAGTTGACTTATTCAGGTCCTTATCAAAAAACCATGTCTGCTGAAAGAAAACTATCAGCATTTGTTGAGACCATTGAACATCAAATTGCTCACTTCAATATGGACTTGAGAGATGTTACTTTGGTAAGTAAAACTATATTCACTGCCTGTTGATGAATA